>VYXF01001322.1:261172-358282 GCA_013397295.1 Polioptila caerulea
GGGAAACTGGGACAAAACCATTACAAAGGTAGAAAATACAAAGGCATAAAACATCAAAAACAGAACTCAAAACATGCACTGCAACATACGTTCTCAGTCACTTTTATCTGGACTCTTAAGAAAATACACAAGATTAAGTATATTGAAACAAAAGCACTTTGGTGTGGTAAAACACACCTCTATCTCCAATAGATGAACCCTGTAATGAGTTTTAATGATATTATTGTTTATTAAACAGTGAAAAGATATATAGCACAGCTGACATCATATGGCAGTTAATTCTGAGATTATAAGGAAATCTGCCCTATTCAAAATATGTTGCACTCAGTATTGTACAGCTGATAGTCCTTAAAGTTATGTAGTTGATATCGTGTTCATTGCCAATTATTTATAGCAGATTGCTCTATCTTAACTCTTGGTCAGATTATGCCATGAGTAAATAACTCCCATGTAGTCATAAACCATCTGGTGACGTTCAGGTTCTCAGCCAATTAGTTGTGAGGAAAGTTTTCTATAGTCTCTCTTTGTATAGTCCTACTGACTATGATTTTCTGGTTCTTTTACAGCTGTCAGCTATTGATTTGAAAGGTTGGGTCTTACCCACTTTTCACAAAGTTATTGTCTCTATTCCATTCTATTCCTATGAGCAGATTTGTTTCTCAGATCAGTTGTGAGGGATAGTAATAATATTCTAAAAATACAGTGGTTCCAGCTGCTGAATTTGTAGAATCTAAAATATGATACAGAAGCACATGCAGCAGGATAAGTTGTATAACCCTAAAGCTGTAGCTGAGTGGACTGTCCTTTTATATGTGCAGACGAAAAAGGCAAGGGCTGCCTGTCAGTTAGAACAGTGCTAGTTATTGAGGACTAGATTTGCCTCTCAGGATATGCCTTTGAGATGATACTACTGCAAGTTTTAGGCCAAACTTTGTTATTATTCATGCGCAAGGATGTTATACAGATTTTTATTTGCTTTAAACCTTTTTTTGAGTATGTCTAGCAAAGTTTTGGTTGTAAGGGGGCTTTAGGGGTGACAGGGAAGAGCTGAGCCTCTTGGCCAAGGTAGTGGCACAAATGGGAAAAGATTTTTAAGAAAGGGCAAAACCACTGCACAGCTGTGGGAGGGAGAAGTGAGGAAAATGTAAGAGGAACAATGCTGCAGACACCAAAGTAAGAGAAGAAGGAGGGGCAGGAGGTATTCCATGCACTGGAGCAGAAATTCCTCTGCAGGTATTGGAGAAATTTGTAGAGAATCTCTTGTTCACCTGCAGTACATGGATGACCATTGTGGGGAAGGCACCAGCTCAGCAGCCTTGGAGGACTCCACACTGGAGCAGGTGGAGATGCCCTGAATGAATTTGCAGACCCTGAAGGGTCTGTGCTGGAGCTGTGGCCTGCACAGAGGAGCACATGCAGGAACTGGCTGCTGGCAGGAACTTCAGCCTGCGGGGCACCGACACTGGAGTGGTCTGTTCCTGAAGGACTTAATTCCCTGAGAGGACCTGTGCTGGGGCACCATGGAGAAGGTAAAAGTGTTGGGAATGGTGAAGCGAAATGAAGCCTTGGAAGAAAAGGTGGGCAGAAAGGTCATTTAGTTCAGTAGTTCATTACTATTCTAATAATTTTTTCTTTCAAGAAAATAAATTAAATTTCCCCAAGTCAAGTTTGTTTTCAATGATGGTAAGCTATCTCCCTATCATTATTTCTGTCCATTAACTTTTCCATCTTATTTTCTCCTCCTGCTTGCTGAAGAGGGCCGGTGAGAAGGTGACTGGGTAAGCATCAGTTACCCAGTCAGCCAAGATCAGCCCACCATAGCAGTATATCAGACTGGAAATGTAGCTTAGAGTTAATTCTTGAGTTTTATTCAAATTTTACAGCAAGGGTAGATATTGTCATTGGTGAGCTCATGATTCTCCAGTGTCTTTCCATTTTCCCCCACATTAAAATAGGGAATAATTTCATCTCACAAATGGTGAAAAAGGGTAAGACAGCACTGTGTTCCTTCTTGATCAAAGGAGCAATCAAAATTCATAGTATGTGGCAGTAATCAAATAAAAGGGATGACAAAACCTTTAAGAACACAGAATGCATTTTTCTGTTCAGTTCAGTGAAGTTCACCTGGCCCAGATTCATGAAGCAATTTACCTTCATATTTCAGACATCTGAGTAACCTTTCAGTGTGAAAATATCATTACTTTTTATATATACATTTTTTCACATGCATTCATCAAGAAAAACAAGCACTAGAGTATCTTTCTTTTTCTCTCAGAATTATTTTATATTAAGTCTCAAAAGGCAAAAGGAGTATTTAAAATTATCTGCTTCATCAGAATATGACCTTCAGCAAGAAGCTGTCAACAAGTTAGTGAGATAGTCAGAATTATTAACTGGACCCCAGAGAACTCGACTGTGCAGTGTTGTGAGGTTTGAGAGTTACAGTATACAAATCAGACACTGAAACCTTTAACTTTGCTAATGACAACCATCACTCTAGACTTCTAATCTTTGGAATAGTAGTTCGGCTGATTCATCTTTGTTCTGTGACAAAGGCATAGATTCCAGTGATTCATTACTTTCACATTTCCATTAGCAGAATATTCGCTCACTCAAGGGGCTTGTGTAACAGAAATCCACAGTGAGAAGAAACCACTTTAGGTTGTGCCTGGTCTTTTCTGTAAACAATTTAATTATTTTGACTTCAGATAAATACTAAAAATAAGGAACTCTTCCATGCCTGTTATTCTCAGTTGAGGCCTGAGACAATAGATAAAAACTGTTAACACAAAGTACAAAGGCTGAGGAGTCAGGCAGTAATGTAGAATATACATGTCATATTTGGCATTCTGAGGTCATGATTTACAAAGAAAATGATTGTCTCACAAGCACACAGCAGTCATTATCCACTCATCAATAGTTTTCCTCAGTGTTAGTCATTAATATGCTTTCTCAAGAGATTGTTTTCTTGACAGGACTATAGGCTTTGCAGACACATTTTTTCATTTCCTTTTTCACTGTGATAAATTGGAAGGATCTGGACTGAGCAAACTTAGTACCTGCATTTGGTAGTTCTGCACTGTTGCTGTTATTCTGTCAGATAAAAATGTTGCACTTTTAGAGGAAATTATGTCTTTGACTCAGTGAAGTCACCCAACCATCTAGACTATCTATATAGTCAATAGAGAAAGCAGATGCTTTGTGACATGGCTGTCTTCCTAGGTCAAATTATTTGTATTTTGAAACTCTTTACTTACTGCCTCTAAGAAAGGTGGGGTTTGATAGTTCTGGTTACTTGATTAATCTTGTTCAGTTCAAAGATCTAGTTTAGACCAGATGCAACCTTTTGCTCTTACTAATTTAGGAGCCTTAATTAAATAGTTAAACTTAGGTAAAATGAATCCACACCTTCAGAGCGCATGCACATGCACTCACACACACAGACACATGGTTCTGTTACCATAAAGAGCTATATTAACCCTCCAAGAATAATGAGATTTTAATATTAGCATTGTTACAAAGCATTCTTCCTGTCTAGACTCCAGACATGTGACAGAAAACAGAAGCAATCCCTCTTTCACCCAAACACTGTGATTGAAAACGCCAATTTTTCAGTCTACCCATGACTTCCATCAGGCAGCTACTCAAATTAGGATGAGATATAGGGACTCAAAATGATAGCAGTCAATGGAAAATCTATCTCTGTGAATGGCAGCAATAATAATTCAGAGAATATTGTTATCAAGCCTCACGTTACTGGTTTTTCTGCTAGCAGTTGAAGTAACATTTGTTAAAGAGTTCAAAGCATTATGAATGCCTGGGTATATTTCAGCACGTCTTATTTCAGTTTGAGCTCCCTTGAATGCATTATATGCTGCAATAACTCTCTTTCCCCCTCCACCTTCCTCCATCAAATGTAATTTTAGTAAAATGTAATTTTTTTCTTTCAAAGGAGTTAGACTATATAAGCAAAGTTGTTGTCATTCCTACTATTAATACTCCAAAATTTTACAAGGGGAAGAAAGAGAGAGTTCTTCCAATAAAACTCAAAATTTATCACAAACACATCATGACTTTGTGGGTTTGTTGCATTCAAGTGACGAGGAGCAGTAAATTCACTCTAAATTAGCAAATAGGAAAAGCCATATATTTTTTTACTTTATGACTGCATTTATTGACATCCTACTTCCTATTTAGAAGTATTATCAAAATCTTTCTAAAAAAAACCAACACAGTCTGCAGTGAGTGACTGATTTTTTTACAAATTCTGAGGACAAATTATTCTGTTCTGGATCTGAGATGTTAATTTTAACTGCCTAATAATGTGTATAATTACTGTGGCATTCTTGAGTCTGTCCTCTAGTGTTGATCTGTCATTGCCTGCTTGAGTTGTTTTTACCATAATAATTTATTGTGATGCTGGGGAAAATGGTGTATATGTATCATTTAATTAAATGTCCCACTATCTAAAAAAAGAATCAGAGGGTGTGATCTTGAGGTAGCATAAATATTCAAATCCATTAGCTTTAATAAAGCTGTAAGCCTGCAGTCTGTACCATGGAGATACTTACCTTTGACATTCAATAACCATTAAATTTGACAATATTTTGCACAAAATTAAAAGGTTATAGACAGACCTGTAAAAGAGGGAAAATATTTCAATAATTAAACAATTAAATACTTAGATAGTTGAATAATGATTTGATCTGAAGCTAAGAAAATCTCCTTGCTGAAGAAACATTTCCCAGATTAAGAAATTCACATCTCTTAATCTCTATAGGGTGAAAATTTTGTGCCAATATTTTTTCCTTATAAATCAGGAATATTTAATCTGAATAAACTCTGCTGAGCTTCTTAGCATCTTTTTACTGCAAAATGTATAAAACTGCAGAGAAAATATTAGATACTAAACGAATTAAATATCGATAGTAACAATTATAAAATTTGGGAAATATTTATATATTTATACTTAGTATTTTCAATTGTCTAGTTAGGTTTCCTGTATTAATCCATGTCCTCAAATATTCTGAAGTTGACTTAAAAGTAAATTATGGGGTACATTTTCCATTTCATTTTTTTTTTAACAGACGAAGTTTAAGTACAGAACAGTGGATATTATTGGGCAGTTATTTTTCTGAATAGTAATATTAATAATTTAGGTATTGTGTTTTATGGTATCATGCTAGTAAATTGCTAGTTTTCAAAACAAATTCAAACTAAAACATTCATTTTCATCTGACAGTTTTGAAGTATTTAGTAAGCTATATTTTATTAAGATATATTTTTTGTGGACTTACACACTTTTGTATTCTTATACACGTCTTATTTGTTTTAAGAAAAAAAGTTTTCTTATGTGAATATTTGGGTATATATATTCATGTCAGAGCCTGCAAACAAAGTAATCTTATCTTAGTTCTAGAGGTTTCTTACAACATTTCTTACTTCTCAAAAACTGAGAGAATTCTTTAGTCTGCAACATGAAGGATCCTTATTAATTGCAGAATCTGAGGAATCTTACAGTTTATTCAGAAATAACCATATATGTGCATAGGCTAGAGCATATATTATTGTTCTTAAGAATGTTAACTTTTAGATGGCAACAGATGACAAAATTTTTCACATCAGATATTACCTCAAAATTTGAAGCAGTGAACACAAGTTACTAGAAAAATTTTCTCATTTTTTTTTAGTTACAGTTACTTTCAGAAAAGAAATTATCCATCCCAAGACAATGTTTGATCAATCACATTAACATGTAGAAATTAGGTTAAGGTAAATTCAATTTAATTTTGCTGGTCTGAAATCCATGATATATATTGAATGCAATGCTCTAGTAAAAGTGATATGATGCATGCTTGACCTAGTTTTATCCAACTTTTTTTTTTAACAAACTGAAGCACAGGCTCTTGAAATGACCTGACAAAAAAGTAGAAAAAGTAGAAAAAGAGGGAAATTAAAAGATCCTGAAATTTTAGTAATGTTTTGCTTAGTTGTGATGCATCTGATCAATATGGAAAGGTTTTATATCATTAGCTATATTCTTGAAATTACTGGAATTTTACTACATTCGCTTTTCTTCCTATAGTCAAAAATTTATTTCCAAAACATAAGCTAATAATTTGGCATAAAGTTTGAGCACTTATAATTTATTGAGTAGATTTAAAGTTTTCATAGGTGAAATATTCAAACAAGTGCTCAGAATAAAATAATATATGCATAGGCACTACTGGAACTAAATCCCACAGAAAAATATTTGGTGTTTATATTCGTGCATGTATTGTAGGTGTTGTGTGACTTAAGGTGTGTTTTTTTAATTGTATCTTAATTTAAACTTTTAGGCAGCATGCTCTACATTATCTTGAAAATGTATTAAAAATGTTAAAAAATGTGCTTGGTTTACTTTTCTGTTGTTTCAATAATCTTTATGGGTAGCAAAAATCTGATTCTCTTTTTTTCCAGTTGTGCTTTCAGCTCTCTTTCCAAGGCACTAGGACATATGATTTCTCTGTCATGTGGACCGGAGTAAACAACCAGGGAAAGAATGAATGTTCCAGCAGTGCCCTCTCTATTTGTGTACTGCTAGATCCCAAAAAACTCGATTAATTCACTTGGTCTTTAGCTTTCAGAACTGGCTCTTGCAAAGTTTAGCAGTAAATATGCAATATTAGCTCTGCTATAAGAACCTTTGTGAAAGCAAAATGTAGCAGGCATTTCACCCTTTTACCAAAAGCACTATTGATGAAAAGGTCCCAAACACTGCAGTGTATTTGGGGTTTGGCCAGCTACACTCCTAGGCATGTTTATATGGCAAGTGAAAGGCTAAATATTATTGCACCAGTGCCAAAGCAGTTTCCTCTCCTTGGCGGCTGCTGACTAAAAGTCATCTTCCTGAGACTGGTAGGGTGGCTCTGTCCTGCTGTGCTATGACATTTCTGGGTACTGTCCTTTTGCAGCTAATATCATTAAGTATTTCCTTCATGCACTGAGCATGTTGACAAAATAAATCCAACTGAGAAGAAGCACCTGGTATTATAATTTTCCATGCCTCTACTGAAAATGTAAATCAAATTTAACCTCAGCAGTTTACTGTTTCCCTTAACGAAAAATGTATGGAAGCCAATAAGAGAAACATCAAGTCAATGTATTTTAATAACATGCTTTTTAATGTTGTGATATTGTGACAGAGGGGAATTCTAAAGATTCATGTGTACCAGTCTGAAACATTGTTATTAAATTATATTTGGTGCGTTTTCAAATATGCATGGAGTAGTATATATTTGGTTATTTCTGCAGAGTATCTAGCTGCAAAAATACATTAAGAGGATTAAATATTTAGAAAGGTGCCTAGCTTTACAGAGTCTTCTAAATTTATGTTGCAGCATACAGTCTCCATTATTTAGAAATTTTCTATGTCATAATCTTGACTGCAATTTCACACACCATGTTATAGTAATTTAAATTCTGAGTTCAGGCAACAGGTATCAGAGCTCCATATAAAACTCATCTGAAGCAAAGGAAAGCTATTGTTGTACTGAGAAGTCAAGGACAGAGGAATACTTTGCTATTGTGTCAGACCTCTGACAGAGTGGCTTGTCAGCTAAACAGCATTTTTCCTGACTTCCAACTGTTTTAATTTGTAAACAGAACAACAAAACAGTTGTAATGGAAAATGAGTGCTCTCAAATCAAAGTGGAGGTAACGATCAGGCTTTGGAGACAGATAGTCTCCAAATTTGTCTTGTTACAATTTCAGTGCAAACATGAAAACAAGTTCCATGTGTGTCATGACTTGAGTCTTTCTCTGTTATGACTTGCTGCATCATTTGTGTGGGCCTGAGGAGAATCTAGGTCACTTTCTTTATGTTAAGCAGTTGAATACTTCAGGCATTTTAGAACAGGAACTGTGACATTTCTGAAAATAACCTAAACACCAAGTTTCATTTTGTAAATCTGAGATCTTCAAGTCTTTCTCTGCTTCTTAAGAAGTGGTGGTATTCAAAATGTTATATTGTCTTGGACTAAAAAGTTCTGTCTTTTTTCTTGTCAGAAATAGAAGAAGTGGTATGACTAGTGAAGCACAGTGAGTGACAAACTGTCAAATGTTCATTGTCTGTTTTAGTGAATCCTCAGTTGTGAATGTTTCCACTGAGGAACAGCGCATTTTTGTCTGTTGCATCAGAAATCGATAATCTCCTTCAGTAGTGTGGATGAAAAGCCATGGAAATAACTTTCTAAGGAGCAGCATTCAGAGCTGCTGGATCTTAATTGTGAGATATGTCACAGCCAGCTAATTTGTGAAACCTTTAAATTCTCTGAGTAGGTTAGTATTTCTATTGTAAATGGATTTCACATTGCTTCTACACCATGTCTTATATCTGAAAAGAATACAGTAGAATCACTGAGGTTGAAAAAGACCACTGAAATTGAGTCTAATCATTAACCTAGTGCTGTCAAGACCACCACTAAACCATGTCATTAAGTGCCAAGCTTACATGTCTTTTAAACACTCCAGCAATGATAACCAATTCCCTAGGAAGCCTATTTCAATGCTTAAAAACCCTTTTAAAAAAGAAATTTTTCCTCAGATCCTATCTAAATCTCTCCTGGAATAGCCTGGGACCATTTGCTCTTTCCCTATTGCTTGTTACGTGGAGGGAGGAGACACTTGGATATCAGCACTCAACTCAAGCAGCTGTCAGGATTTACCAGATCTGACTCTTGTTTGTCCTGAAGGTTCCCAATGCATCTGTCTTCATATCCTTATCTGGAGACTTAAAGTCTGAACCTCATTATGGAGGAGACTGACACACTACAAACACCAATCAGATATCCCTCTATGGCCCTGCCTGTGGGGATGACATATCCTGTTTGGAAGTTTGGAAAGTCCTCTGGAAAGTAGCAAGATGCATCTGAATAATTTCTGTCTGTCATTGGGAATGAACCTTAATTCTCTGCTTTTGGGAAGACTACTTTGATTTCAAAAAATGTTTTTTTTTTTTTTTTCAAAATAAGGGACCTAAGGCTGCTTCTCTGGTTTTAAAAAGAGTGTGCCTTGCTCGGTTAGGTGCCTACCCATCTTAGATTTTAAATGGTCCAAGAGCTTAAGGGTTCAAGTCCTGAGTCACTCATCAAAGCTGGTGGGAAGTTCTGAAGTTCTCAGTCACCACTATATTTTATACCTGCTCTGAGTGGCTTTCTGTCATCACACACAGATTTTGTGGATTACATTTCAAAGGAACTAACTTCTTATCAAATTGATAGGGAATGAATGTGCATATTTGTGGTGCTGTGAATTATCCTGCTGGACTGTATCTAATTCTGACACGTTGTGAAACCACTTAAACTACATCAGTTCATGATGAACCAAAATGGAAGCAAAATTCATTCAGGTCAACAATTTCACATTGTTATGTATCAGTGCCATATCAATACTGAAATATAAATTCGCAGTATTAAATATGCTAGAGATATCTGGATGGAAGTACAAGCAGAATTCTCTAGGATGGTGAAAGATTTTCTCCCTTGCATTGCATTTCAGTGATGGAAAAAACACAAAGAGAAAGGTACAGAAACACCAAAAATCAAAGTTATAAAAGACATGTCAAGTTGATATAACACAAACAAATCCTGAAATGAGGTAAAATGACATGTTTAATTCAATACTCAAAATGACAATATGGTTAAATGACTCATTCATCATGTTTGCATGATAAAAGAATGTCCAGTGATGGTGCCTTTTTGACCTTTTTTCTTCTCTGTAAATCAGGAGTTGTTATACTTAAATTTGAAAGGTTGGTTTTTCACACCTCTTTTGACAACAGTCAAGTTAACCTGCTCACTCCTAGGTTAGCAATGCTAGCTCTTAAATTCCAACCGCAGTGGGCAGGTGCTGTATTTGAGATTGTGATTAAGAGATCAAGTATCGACATTTCAAGCAACTCAGGAAGTGGAAACTAAAACTTTTAAAGTTATCTCTACTCCATTTTTCCTTCTAAAATGCAAGTTCTCCTGAGTGGTTTTCATTTGCTCTTTTTTCAGGTCATTTAGTTTCTTATTTTAACCATTATTCATTAAATATTAAATTTAAAGCATTTGATCAGGGCGCTCAGAACTGGCAATGAGTCAGATCTAAACATTATATCTTACTGATTTGCTCTGTCATTGTAATTTCTCTAACTGCTAAATGAATTATAGGAGATCATTGTAATGCAGAAAAGACCTTCTCAAACTTACCCAGGAGAAAGTGACATAAATCAGTGGGAAAGATGCAGCAACTAGTTTTTTATCTCCATTCTAAATCAGTAGGATAAAATGCACTTAAATTCAAATAATGTACACTGGAATAAGCTACTTTTGAGATTTCAGAATCTCTAAAACACAAAAGATGGTCTTCCAGATTGATTCTCTTTTCATATTTTTTCATATTTTTTTTTTATTTTAGGCTACAAGAGGAGGCAAATAAAATCTCTATCAACTGTGAACAAAACATTCTGAAACCATCTAAGATAGTGAACTTCCCCTTTTAGGATCCAAACTGCTGCTGAATACTATATCTGAGAAGCTCCCAGTTTTCTTGTCTCAGATTTTACTATAACTACCATCTGACCATAAGCAAGCATTTGCTGTCTTACCATCTTACTAGAATCAGCTTGAAGATTACCTTTTGTCTCCAGCTTTCACGATGTAAGGGAGGTAAATGAGTTGCAATACATATTTTCTGTGCAGCTTCAGGAAATAGCAGGGGGTCCCCTTGCAACCAGGATTTCTGGTAGACTAGACTGACTAGGGATGCTGAGCAGGGACAAAAGGTTTTTGCTGCCCCAACAGATGGCAGAGAAAGAAGGAGGTTTGCAGCTGGACTAGACAGGAACATAGACTTTTAGATATTAGGCAACTTAAAATAAACTGTAAAAAAATAATCCCATTGTGCCTGTCCTAAGGGTCGCTGAAAAATGTGCTGCAAAGAACCACAGCTGTATGAGCTATAAACTTTTTTTGCCACCTGTATATATTTTCTAAATTATTCACATTTACTTCTTCTCTCCATATCCTTTCTCTGTATGTCCCAGCTTGAGTAAATAAGACTTCTTTGGCTCTCAGTTAAATTTACCACTGAAATACTTCAAACTGATTTTACTGGCCTTAGCCAAGAGCAAATGATCAAAACCCCAATGCCTATATTTAAATTAAAGATATTCATGTACTTTAAAAATTCCATACATACAAAAAAGCATGTTATATGAGAGCTGCCTGTCTTTACACAATGAAAGTCTAAGAAGTTATTAGAATGCTTTCTTGTCTCCAGATTTTCCATCAGGATGAGTATAACAGAATTTTTTCTCTCTCACTGTCATCCAGCCAGGTTAAAATGGTCACAGATTTTCACATTAAGGGCATAGCTAAAAAATCATAGGCGTACTCCAATGTTGCTTTCCAAAGACAGATTCCTTAGTACTTTTTCATTTGACTTTACTCTTTCCATCAGCTGATCTGAAGTCTAGTAAGAAAGTGAAGTTGTGCCTTTTAAACAAAAATAATTTTGGTTGTGTTGATCTAAGGCAGGCTATTGAGGTTATTTCTAGTGAAATACAACACTGGTAAAGCCATTAGATTCTAGATTAGCCCACCTGGTCAGAGCATGGTGCTGGTAAACATCAGTGTTGTAGGTTTGATTCCCATACAGCCTGTTCCTTTAGAAGCTGGACTGGATGATCACTGTGGGTAGTTTTCAACTCAGAATATTCTGTAAATCTAATACATTCAGCCTACTTGCTGTGCAGGGAAATAACTCTGGTCAAGTTTTTGGGTATTTAATACCCTTACCTTTAGAATTGTTCAATAGGTTCATGGTTCAGCAGATATTTCAGAAACACACTGTCTGCCCATCAATTAAATTTCCTGCAGCAAGCTGCAACAAATCAGTCCCTGCACTAACTAGATATTCCACCACAGTTTAATGAATAATAATAAATGATGCAACTGCTTTTTGTTAATAAAACGAGAGGTTTACATCTGATTATTGGTTCCAAGTTATGAGCATATGATACCATCAGAATGTACAGGAAATAAGTTCAACTGCCTAATATTATTATAATTACTGTTATTCATCACCTATCGAATGAAAAATAGTCTCTGAAATTTTCTGCAAAAATATCTGCTGTTAATACACCTCTACTGTACTACTAAGTAAAAACTCAGAGGAAAGACCCTCAGTTATAATGTATGGAATGAATGAAAAAAGCTTTTATGTGCCCCAGTATGAAACAAAAGATGGAAAACATTTTAACAGTTTGAAAGCTAAACAAATTGATCCTTATTGCATTTCCTTGTGCAAGTTGCGTCTAAGTCATCTGTGCCTCTGATTTCCTCCAGAGAAATAATACCTCTTAAAGTCAGTAGAGTAACAAACCCTGGGACTAATAGAGCTGGAGTTTTTTCAGAATTCTAGCTTGTTTGATTGACTTTTAACTGACTTACTGTTGCAGTGCGGATTCTGTGTTTTATTATGTAATTTAGCCTTTCCTACCCCTACCCCCCTATATACATATTTTCTGTATTTATTTGTTATAGTTTTATACCTCTGTATTATGTATGGTTTGTTCCAGTGTCCCCTGTTTCCCTGAGTTAGTCCTATCCTGGTATTCCCCTAGCTCTGTCCTCAGCACATGTCAATCTCCTAAACCCTATCCCCCTTGTCTTCCCATGTATGGTCAGTTCCCTTCCCCTATTCCAGACCCTTCCCTGTCAATCCTTCCCCAAGCCCAATCCTGCCCCATTACCTCCCTTTGCCCTGCCCAGGTCCCATCCTGTGATAGGTTGGTGTTCTGTGTCTCCCCGCCTCCCTTGAGCCAGTATAAAAACCTCCCCCCAACAGGGGATTGCTGAGAGGCATGCTGGAGCCCCTTTCATTAAAGCTGCGTCCTGCTAAGCTCGTGGCTTTGTGGAATTATCTCGGGGTGCCTCTCCTTCCCTCTGCCTCATCACACGTCCTCGACGCTTGCCTGAACCCCGTGAAAGGCACGGCGTGACCCTGACACCGCAGCCTTGGCTGCATTCGGGACTGAGCTGGCACAGCCTCTCCTGAAGTGCCCACTCGTGACGCGCTGCGCGGCTGGGTGGAGAGAATAACCACTGCAAGAGCTGGCCGGGGAAACTGCAGCGCGTCAACTTACACTAAAACTTTTTTTTAATATCTGCCATGCAATTATTACCTGCTCCAACACAACAATTTGATAGTGAAGTGTGAGCAGTAGGAATTAGCAGACTAGCATTGAAAGCTGTGTGCCTGCCTAGTTAAACCAAGACAGTTCATTTTTTTTGCACAGCTGAGTTTACTGTCATGATTATTTGCTGAAGAAGTGCATTTTAAGCTGATACTGCAAGATATAAAAGACGGACAATTTTTATGTCTCTAATCATTGCTATTAATACCACAAATCCCCAATTCTTAGAGACAGTCATAGAACTAGAAAACACCCTGTTTCTGTCCATCTTTTCAAAATTTTGTGTTTAAAAAAACCCAAACATTAGAACAAACTGCTCAAAGAATAATTTCTACAAATAATTCTAGGGGATATCTTTAGTATAATAAGTATGTTTGATGAGATAGGAATTCATGAGGGAGATTTATTTTTACATAGAAATGTAACAAAAATTATTTCTTAACTATGAAGTATGATTATTTGATTCTTTCCTTTCCATACTAACTTGTGGTAATTTTCTGCCTCAAGCAGCAGTAGTAAGCAAGTAACTCATGTCAGAAGACACATTGGCTGAATTACTGATTTAGAGAATTTCAACTCTCTATACAAGAGGGCATACTAAAGGTAAGAACCAAAGCTGTTATGTCCACTTTTGACTCTGAAGAGAAAGTAAATACCTACTTACTTCATGTTTTAGGATGTTTAACAATAAAGATTTTTGGCTTCTCTCAGCCTGATTCATTGAAGGGGAAAAAGCAAAAAAGTTTAAATCAAGTGAAGTAGAGCCCTTTGCTACCAGTAAGCATTCGTTTTCTTAAAAGCAATTTCTTGCCTGATCAAAACTGATCAAAACTGTGTGTGAGCTATAGTCAAAGACATCCAATCATGAATTGTCTCTTTAAAATGGTAGATTGTCAAGCTTCAAAACAGAGCATAACAAAGCAATGTAAAACAGATACAGGCAACCAAACTGGCATTATGAAGAACCAGTTCAATTCTATAGAATTTATTAGATCAGGCACAATCCTCAAGCTAAGGATTGAAGCTAAAGCAAAATAGCTATATTACCATGACCTTGATCCTAAGCTAATAAACCCTGTCAAACTTGATTTGGCACCAGAGAAAAACAGCTCAGATATCTTGGCAGAATCAGTTCTACAAAGACTCATTTGTTCAGGCAGACCATCACATGATCACTGCAGTTTTCATCTATCCAGTATCATGGTACTCTGTCAGATCTCATAACTTCTTTAAAAACCAAATGCATTGAGGAGTGGATTGCAAACTTCTCAGCCTGGCTCCATTGGCACTGGCTCAGATCCAACCCCCTGGAATACATCGGGCCCATATGGTTTGGGATGATGGGGACCAAATGGTACATATACAAACATCAATTTTCTTACAAGCAAAATCTTTACCGGTAAAGACAAAACTCAAAGGCTTGAAAGCCAACTTAAAGTCATCTTTTCTTGCAAAATATATATTGAATTACTGTGTTGTTATCATTAATAGAGGGTCTGGAAATATATATGGGTATAAAAACAGCAAAACATAAAAGTTGAAGGGAGAGAAACCCTTAATACACGGCCCTACCAAGGGACGAGATGCTATTCAGACAGGCTGTGTTTATTTGGGATATAGAAAAGCCTCTTTGCAATAACTCTGCATTTGAGCTCCAGGTAAACAAACACCTGAAAGGCTACCTGACTGTGGAAAGTCAATGCTGGAGCAGAGAAGAAGTGTGAGGAGGAAGGAGCAGCAGCCAGTCGTTTTATAAACTGGCTGCCACTCCCCATTCTTTCTCCCTACACTGTCAGGGTCTAGAAGGGAAGGTGGTAGAAAAAATGGGAGTTTTATCTGTTGAGACTGATTAAAAGGAGCATAGGGGGGTGCAAGGTGTTGTCATTTTTTCTGAGTCAGTTATGCCTGTGAGAGTTATTGGCAAATTATTTCCTTGCCTTTATCTCAACCCATGAGCTTTTTAGTCTTATTTTCTTCCTCTGTCCTGTTGGAGGGGAAGCCAGAGAGCAGCTGGGTGCATGCCAGGCAACTGGCCAAGGTTAACCCACCTCAAGAATATTCATTACTGTTTCAGTGATCTCAAGAAAATAATGTAAATGTGTCAATGTGAGGTACAAAAAACAGAGGAAGAGTGTTTAAACTACAGAGTACTACTAAAAAGAAAGATTATATACCTTCATGTTGACCATGAATTTATTTTGAAATTAAACAATATATATCACTTTCAGAAGAAATATGTCTGAATCTTTTTACAAGGAAATGTGCATACAAAAGAAAGAAGGGTATTAAGTTCATGCTGGATCTTGCTGAGATCTATGAATTGCACGTGATGATTCAGACATTTCTGTGCTCCTTCTCTTCTTCATTGCCTAGTAAATTTACCTTTCTGAACACAATTTCTTTTCTGCAACACCACTTACAGCAACACTACCTTGATTTCTGTGTCTTGGCTGATTTTATGTTAATGTAGAAGACTGTGAATTCTCAACTGAAACACTACTCAGTGAGATTCTGATATCTTTATGTAATAATAAAAGCAATGTAGGGAATGACACAGTCAGTTTCAGAGCTAATTTATGCACTTTAGATTTCCTTGGATGTAAATCAGGCTTTCAGGCAATTAGCCTACACCAAGATGGGCCATACTTTCAGCTGGGATATTTTCTTTACTTCTTTAAAGTCTATTTCATAGATAACTTAGTAATGTGCATAAAGTTTAATTTCATAATAATGTGACATTTTGCTTAACAATTTTAATTACTCTTGTATATTAATTTTTCATTCCCACTTAAAATATCACTACATTTTGTGTCAGTTTGTGCATGCATGATAAAAAAAATGTTATTTGTTTTGTTTTTTCACTGCCAGATAGAGAAATTTCCAGATTCTCACAATATTTTCCTTCTTTCCTGGTGGAGAAAAATATTTATAATTTCCAGTACTCTTGGAATCCTTTTTCCTCTTCTGTCTTTCTCCTTTGCTGTTTGATGTGTTCTGTTATTTGAAAAAAAAAAACCTAAAAAACTACAGTTGCATTTTGGATTGTATCTAAAAAATCACCATTCCCTTTTAAGTGTGTTCCTCTGAGATATTGCTTACATGTCTCAGTTTCTTAGAATGTTTCACATGCAGCTTTAAAGTTTTAAGTTGTTTAGAGCTACAGGGTTTTGATAAGATAAAGTTTAATTATGTCACAGAAAATCACTAGTGAGCTAATTCGTCTTCACATCCATTGGCACAACTCTCTGTGAAGTCTACAGGAGTTTCACCTGCAAAAGAACCACATATTTTGTCTTCAGATACAAGACAGAAATGCCACAAAATTGTTAGAGACGTTCCTGTAAAATTTATGTGACTTTACACAAGACCTTGGATTTCTAGAAGCTCCTAGGAAAATATGTACCAAAATAGTTCAGAAGAAATGTAACCATTTTGTCTTCATGTTGCCCTAAATATTATAATAATGTATGGTCTGAAAGGAAATGCCTACAGTAGAAATTTAACCGTGCCATGAACACCCTCTGGCCTATAAGGTCATGTTAAATGGTGTATCATCTGAGATATTTTTCCCCTCAAAAGAGGGTGGCCAGATTTAAACTGAAAATGGTCCCAAACAGATGCAGCTACCTTGACAATACAGCAATTGTCTGTGAGACTGTTTGGCACAAACCATGCCAGGGACTAAAACTGTGCTAAAATTTCGACAATGTCTACAATCACAGGCTGTTACAGGCTCATATTCTGAATCATTTTATTTACTTGTATAGGCATTACCCATGAAACAGCATAAGTCATCCAGTTCCATCTCTCTCAGTCACAGACAACTTTCTCATTAATACTTATATAAAAAGGATTCATAGATCTTCCAAAAAGACTCTGCTCTCCAAAATACTGCAAGACACAGAAATACACCTCAGATACCTCACAAAACTTTAAGTTCTGAAGAGAACATGTATGATTCATGTCACTAAAGAAGTAATTTCAAACAGGTTGTGAGTGTAAGAGCATGAAGTGTTGGTTCCTTTCCATTTGACATATGGAGGTAGATCCTATGATGACAGCAAGCACAGATGTCTCTCTGGCAGACGTCTGAAGCTTCGTTAGATAAATGTCACAATAAACCCTTAATACCATGAACTTAACTTTTGTCTCTTCTTTAATGCAGCTCACCTCTCTTACACCATATGGTCTGTCCTGTACAGTTTTAAAGCACTAACTTAAATTCTGAAAACTGAAGTTCCACAAGAAAACATTTTACTATCAAAATTATAAATTTCAAGATTGTCTAATATGATTGCTGTTATCATATCAATTTTTATTCCAGCTGAGATTACATTTGGATAAACAAAGTGAGTTCTCTGAAGACAAAAAATGGGTAAACTATTTCCTCTATGCGTTAGACCTAGTTAATAGAATTCTTAGGAAACTCAAGGAAAGTCCTTGAATGTTCAGCTATTTCACTGAATAATATTCCAATCAAAATACACTTTCTAAAACTCAGCTTGCCTTCCTGAAACTCGGCACATTGTAAAAAGGACAAAGAGCAGTTTATTTGCGGGAACTGAGATTTCTCCTGGGTAGTTATGCAGCCCGTGGTGCAGCCCAGGGTGTGAGAGCTGTGTCCCTGCAGCCCATGGAGGTACCTGGGGAGCAGAGATCCACCTGCAGCCCCTGGAGGACCCCATGGCAGAGCAGGTGGTTGCACCTGAGGGAGGCTGTGACCCTGTGGGAAGGCCATGCTTGGAGCACTCTGTTTTGAAGCATGGCACCCTGTAAGAAGAACAAAAGGGGTCCATGCTGGAGCAGTTTGTGGAACTGCAGCCTATGGGATATCCATGTTGGACAAGTTCAGAGAGCATTGCCTCCTGCAGGAGGGACACCACACTGGAGTAGGGGAAGAGTGAGTAATCTTCCCCCTGAGTCAGAAGGAGCAGCAGAGACAACACGAGATGAACTGACTGTGGCCTCCATTCCCCATTCTTCTGCATCACTTAGAGGTAGAGAAAGTGAAGTTGAATCTTGGAAGAATGGAAGGCTGGGGGGAAGGTGTTATAAAATAGGGCTTTACTCCTTATTACCTTACTCTGATTTGCTTGGCAATTAATTAAATTAATTTTTCCCCAAGTCAAGTTTGTTTTGCCTGTGATGATAATTGTTGAGTGATCTCTCCCTATCCTTGTCTTGACCCACAAATCATTTGCCCTAATTTTCTCTCTCTGTTCAGTTTAGAAGGGGGAATGACAGAGAGGCTTTGGTGAGCACTTAGCATCCAGCTGAGGTTAACTCACCACCCAAGTATATATTTTCATGCAATTGTTTTGTTGTAATAATTTTTTAAATGTAAAATATTATTATATTTAATGAAATAAAAAATAGCATAAGAACTAAGCTATGCAATTTTTCTATTTTAGGATTTTTTTTTAGATACTAGCATTTTCAAGGCAAGTATGCAATATTTTTTCCTACTTAAAGTATACTTTTTTTCCCTGTAATTCCTTTTAGCAGGAAAGTGTTCTATGAGAAAGGAGAAATATTAACTATATATCTTTGACTTGGTCTGTTCAGCTCTCTCTATACAGTTGGTTTAGTAAAGCACTTTGGATGCAAGCTAAAATGAACAGGCCTTAACTGTTATAATGAGGACCCTAACCAATCTTACAGCACTGATTCCAGTGCTAGCACTTATATAGAAACAATTTATTTCTTTTTCAATTTTCAAAAGGAGCTCTTTGTTCTTGAAACTATAAATTATCTGAAGAATAAACTAAACTTTGCCTAGAAGGAATCTCTTTAAATGCTAATGTGATGCCCAAAAATATCATGGGCATTTTGTGTCTTGCATCTAATATTCTAGTATTCGATATTGTCCACAGAGGTAAACAGAAAATAGAATACATGCAACTTTTCTGGTTAAAAGAAACAAAAAAAAAGAAACAAAGGAAGATAAGGCAAAATGTATTATGCTCATAAAAGTTAAGGCATGAGCCTGTTTTGAGGAGTTTTTCCATGAGGGAACTTTATTGATAATACTGCATTGAGTATGATACAACAGCACCTCTACCTTCTTTCTTTTCAGGATTATCAGTCACTCTTAATAGGAATATCAGCTGTATGGCTTCATAAGAAATCAGTTGGATTTTCAAACCAGAAGACACTACATGCTGTTCAATCTAAGTAATTTTTTCCTGCCAAAATGAAACACTAGCTTTTATAGGAGCTTTCCAGATCTCTTTCTCTAAGAAATATTGTTTTATAATCCACTAATATCAAGACATTATATTACATATATCTATTCTCTCAATAATTCTCAAAAATTCACATAAAGCATTTATCAGCTTCAGAATCTGAACCTGTATGCAGCGCATTTCCCAGAATTATGTTATTCTCTGGTCTACTTTGTGGTTTCTTGGAATTTTGTTTTCTTATGAAGGAGTAAAGCACAGTCTACAGTGGAATTTAAAATAAAATAATTGTGAAAGTAGAATTAAAAAAAGGTGAATTACAGTACAGTAACTAATAATGGCCTGTCAGTACCAAATTAATGAGGAAATAATGACTGCAGAGACATTTGTAGGTATATTTATAAAATTATATCACACAAATCTTTTTTTCAGACAAGACATTTTATATCTGTCTGGTGAGATTTTTTCAGTCTGGAGAATGAGTATGAAATATAAAAAATTGTCTCTTATGCATGACATTTTAACCCACTCAACTTTCATAGTACCTTATATTTCTTCTTCCCCTATTTACTTTTCCAGTTTTATTACAGCAATTTTTAAATCATCCTTTTGCAAGAAGCATCCGAGTTTTAAATAATGTCCTATGAGTAGCTTGGGGTATTCAAGGTACCTTTCACTTGGCAGCCAGATGAACAGAATGTCCAGTTTCTCCTTCTTCAGATTTCCCTTGTGCTGGAATAATTATCTTAAATAATCCAAAGATTTTGTTTGTTTGTGTACATACACAATGTGAAATAAAGAAAACTGGAATATGTTGATATTAAGAATCTCACTAGGAAAACATTCTCCCCATGCTCTCTGTGTAGTCTCCTGGTAAATGAGGGTTCAGCACTCCAAGATGAGAAGAAGATGCCTGCCTCTTCCCTGTGAAAATGGTGGGAGTTTATGACAACTTCTGTCTCATCACGGGCACTTTAGGTCTCAACCTAAGTCAGGCTAAACTAGATGAGAGTGTACAGGGCATTCTCCTTCATCTGACCCCATTCTTCCCTCAACCATGGTCTCTTTTCTGAGGCAATAAGTCATCTGCAAGTGGAACTATAACAGGACCTTGAGAGAGTTCTAGGCATTTTTGCATTGTAAAATATTACTCAAAGAATTAGAAGTTTCTATGGAAGAAATCCTGATTCAAGAAAGAACTATCAAGGGACGTAGGTGTAGAAAGTCAATTGGTATGATGTTTGATTACTGGCAGTTTCTGTAAAGTTCATTTGAAAATAATCTAATGTTTTAATTTTCTTACTGAATCATAATTTTATGGTCTCTCATAAGAACCAATTAAACAGCAATTATAATAACAGTTACTATGGCTAATCATAATTTAAACCCGAAGTCTTCAGGCAACTTTTTCTGAGCCTATTTCTGATATCCTATCAATGGCAAATGAACATCCTTAAACCTTTACATTCCAGTCACGCACTGTTAGTATCAACTTAAATCTCATTTTGCAAAGTCTTTCAAGTATCAGAGGCATCCCTCAGAAATTTGTTTAAATTCTCTCCTTTGCATTCAAATTATGCTTTCCTTTCACTTCTAAATTCTTCCCTTTCAATTGTAAAGTTTATATAACGCATGTCACTTGGCAAGAGAGAGAGGAAAAAAAAAAAGGACTCATATGTATTTAAAGGAAATAGGTGATGATGTAGATTTGAAAAATGTTGCTACTATGCATGCAATTTACATTCACAACTGAGTTTTTCTGAGGAATTGGTTTTGATAACTTGTGAGTTTGTATTTTGACTTTTCATTTAGAAATATAATACATTTTTATTCATGCAGAGATTTGTTTATTCTGTTAGAAAAAAATGAATTCTCTCTGGATATGTTGTAGGTTTTCCTCTTGTATTATAGAGTTCCTTTTAAAGTTTAGATTAGCATTCTATCTAGACAAGATCTGAAAAATGTTCCATCTTTATTGACACACAGGAAATGAAATAAAATGTTGAACATAATCATTCAAAACATAGATGACATCTTAGTAGCGCAAGTTTTGCAGTATTGGCAAACAAAGGTTAAGAGATGGTTTGTTGTAAAAATTATCCGTAGAATAAACTGATATTTTCTCATCAGGATTGATGTCAATATTGTAAATGCTGCTAGGAAAGGAATGATAAAAGTAATTACTTGTACTATTCAGTATTAGAAAAGTCCTCTGGAAAAATTAACTGATTCTGATCTTTCAGGTTGTTAATTCCATATAATAGGAAAAGTTCCATTATGGCAAAAGTAGAGGTAAGGTGTCGCTGTAGGTCACTCACAAGGACACGCAGGACACGTTCTCAAGAGAAGGTTGAAAGAGTTTTATTAATTATTTGACTCTATATTATACAGTATTTTCACACGGACCAGGGATTGGAGGAGAAGTTGGACACTTCTCCCATTCCACAGGCCAAAGCAATTGTCAATCAGTCACTTTCCACTCCCAAGAGAAGGAATTTCCAGCGACCTTGTCTTAACGTAAACAAGCTTCTAATAATAGCATCTATTTGTGAGAAAGTGAACTAGGAACTACCAAATATTGAGTTAAAAAGCGCATCAGGAAAACTTGGAAGAATCAGGGCGACAGTAAGGACAGGATTGGTAAGAACACCTGTTTTGAGGAATGAGGCTCACAGTTCATCTCTTTGGGTACATGCCACAGTTGTCGTCATCAAAATCTGTGCCAGCAACAAACCCAGGGAATATACAATTTCCTCTTTCTCCAGACTGAGGCATTGACTTCAACTGGAGCAAAATCCATATCCATATATGAGAGTCAGAAAGAGCTCCAAGAATTTGCCAGCCTTGCTGCTTGTGTGGGCCCTTTGACACACACCCAGCCATGCCATAAATCACATAACTGAGACTACCTGGAGATAAAACCTTTATTCAGCCAGAATAAAATGTATTAAAAGATGTCTCTAATGGGATACTAGAATTTCATCTGCTCCCTTAGAGCAGAATCGGGTTACACATGAAATACAGCAATCACAATTTCTTAGGCAATACAACTTGCAAGTGTAGCACAATGTATTTATAGCCTGAATTCAGAAATATCAGTAGCTTAGAGATTATTTGTATACATATACACACAAAATTCACTGATTTAGTTTCATGATACTTTGCCCTGAAGTGGGCCTATTTCTCATATTTCTTTCATCTATAATTTTCTTTAGATTAGCTATTTGTAATTCTGTATTTCAAAGCTTCAATTTAAAGTTTTACTATGTCTCCATTATTAATTTAATACTGAGTTAATTATAAAGATAATGTAAAAGGGCTCTTTAATTTCCGAAGAAGATTTTCTACTTATTAACTATATATGAAATGAAACTGATGAAATGTAGATTATTTTTAAAAATACTGTGAGCTATGCAGCTCATAGTAAAGTGGAATGCAAAAATACAGGCTTAATTAAACTTGAAGAAAACCCCTAAAATTAACTGGAATTAGTAATGAGTCTTATTGTAATGGAACTGCTTGCCTGTCATATGAGTGAATGTACACATTTTAAAATGTGATTGATTTGATGAATGAATTTGACTGATGAAATTTTGTGAGACGTCTGAGGAGCTGACAGCATTTTCTTGGAAAACAAGAGCTTCCTTCAACAGTTTATATTACTAAGTATGAACAGCAATTATCTGTCTCAAACTGCGTTACTCCTGGAGAGTTTTTTACATGTAATTCAGTGGGTGAATCTTAGTATTTTATCAATTTCATATGTGTTTTTGTAGTGTGTTGATGTTGGTTGGAGGCCAGGCACTCATCAAAGCCTCTCTATCACTTCCCTCCATAGCTGGGAACAAAAGGTTCATGAGTTAAGGACCATGAGAGATCACTCACCAAGTATTGGTAAAACAGGCTAGAATTAGAATTAGATGTATTTTAATTTAATTTATTACTAACAAAATCAAAGCACAGTAATGAGAATTAATATAGGACCTTAAAAAACCTTCCTCCCACCTCTCCCTCCATCCCCAGGGGTGCAGGGAAACAGGGAATAGGGGTTATGGTCAGTTCATCACATGTTCCTCCTGCTCAGGGAGAGGAGTTGTTGCCCTGCTCCACGTTGGGGTCCCCGCCATGGCAGACAGGTCTCCATTAACTTCTCCAACATGAGTCCATACCACAGGTAACAGTTCTCTATGAGCTGCTCCAATGTGGATCCCTTTGCATGCAGTGCAGTCCTTCAGGCACAGCCTGCTCCAGTGTGGGTCCTCTGTGGGGTCTCAAGTTCCACCAGGTAACCTGCTCCAGCAGCATGGGCTCCTGTCCCCATGGGTCTGCAGCTCCCTTCCAGGACCTGGGTCCAGCACAGGCCTCCCATGGCGTCCTAGCCTCCTCTCAGGCACCCACCTGCTCCAGTGTGGGTTTCCTCCATGGGCTGTAGGTGGATCTTGTTATTCCTGTGGATCTCCAAGGGCTGCAGGGGCACAGCTGCATCGCCATGGTCTGCAGAGAAATCTCAGCTCCAGTGCCTGGGGCAGCTCCTCCCCCTCCTTCCCCACCGACCTTGGTGTCACATATCCTCTCACATATGATCACCCCACTTTTCCCTGACCACCACTATATCTGCACACTATATTTATTTTCACTTCCTAAATGTTTTGTCATGAAGTTGTTACCACTGTTTCTAACTGCCCCAGCTTTGACTAACATCACATTTGTCTTTGGAGCTGCCAGGAGCTGGCTCTGCTAGACATGGAGGAAGCAGCTTCTAGCAGATGCCACCCCCGTAGGCCCACCACTCCCAAAGCCTCAGCATGCAAACCAAACAATTTTCAAGCCTCTGATAAGGAAATCTTAGAAGTTAAACTTAGTAGAGTCCTAGAAAGTGAGCGTTCATGGAAAATAATTTTCCAAGAGATTTAATACTTATATTGTATATTTTGAAACAGTGGCTGCTAGCAATTGCAGTCAATAATTCACAATTCAGTAATAAATACACACACCCCTTCCTAATGAGTAATTAATGACAGAAGTATCATGCCTGCTGCCTGTGTATAGTCTGAGAGTTTATTTGATGTTCCATTTTTGAAGAAACATCTCATTTTGGGTTCAAATGTTCTTCATTATGGCCCAGGACTTCAGCTCATTATAGTGCTGTAGTTTTTAACTGTAAAGAAGAGTGACAGCATATTGTTCAGTTCTCAACTTGTTTGTATTTGAGATTAGCAAAGGACAAAAATTAATTCTGTCATTTTCATAGAATCTCATTTCAGTTTGGATAGAAGGCAGTTGAAAGACTCTTGAAATATGTTTGCTTCATGCTTAGAACAAATTTTCTCTCTTCTCTGGCTTCTAAAGCGATTAAATTCAGATTTGAAAAGATGAAATTATATACATCTATAGGAGTGAACCAAGCAGAGTCTGATCTTGAAAACAAAATTCTGATACTAAGTCTGCTACAGAGAACATTGTTTGTACAAGGAGGCCTATTAAATTCAGAGGGATGACTTGTGATATATAGACCTATTCATCACATTGTATCATCTTTAACATAAAATGGAAAGAAGTTTTCTGTTCAGCTGCAAATTATCACAGACCATGTTTTGCTATCAGAACCAGCTCAACAAAAACACTACATTTTTCATGATTCAGAAATGTACTTTCTTTTTTTTCCCTCCACTCCCTCTCTTAATTCATAAGCATTGCTGGTTTTGCTTGCTTTCAGAGTTCCTTGTTAATTAGCAATGAGCAAAATCTTAAAAGCTAACATCCAGGAACATTGCCTTTTTAAAATTTTTTTTTGTTATTTTTCAGTGACATTTTACTTTGTCTCAATAAATTGCTCGGATTTCAAAAGCTTTTCAAGTTCTTGTCTCTGAAATAAAGTATACAAATAATTTTCATATTATTGTTTTCTTGCTATTTTTTTCTTTTCAAATTGCATATCATCTTGTGCATTTTTTTCCAGGGGAAATTAGGACTTCTATTTACTTAGAGGCTAGAAATCACTATTCTTTTCTAACAGAATCACATTTCACAAAGTAAACAGTAACTTTTATACAACAGGGATTTTTTTCTTCTCTCTTTTGATTTGATAAAAACATAATGCAAATTCTTAGTTGCTATAAAAAAAGAGTTTTATCCTTAGAAATGATCTAAGTAGTGTTGTACAAGTTATCACAATAGTCATTCTTATCTCTTGTGAGAAAGTAGGTTGATTATTAAGAATATTCTAAGTGGTGTAGTACGAGTTATCATGGTTATAACCCTGATTAAATTTATGGCAAAGCTGAGTCAATTAATATCCATTTTTTACTGTCCATTTGTACAGATGAGATGCAGAATTTGGTAACATTAGCCATTGCCCTAGAGAGACTTAGGAAATTTGCAAACTTTGGTATATTATAGCAGATGCAGAAATGACTGTTATACTTTTGTTCTTCCATACGTAACTTTTCACATTTGCATTTTCAAGGTCATTCTTCAGGTCTCACCTGTACTTACATACTTATTTTAATTCCAAAGTATAGATTTCAGACAAGACAAAGAAGGATAAGGAAAAGGGGAAAAAAAACACTAAACAACCAAACAATAACATAAATGCTCCAAAGGATACAGTATTCATGTTATTAAAAAATGGAAAACTTTAGAACACTTTTATTTTCTTTTTCATTGAGCTGTGAATAAGTAACACAAATTATCAGTGAAGTGACACTCATTGACAAAATTTCTTAATGTTCTTGGCAAAAACTCTTTGTACAGAGGAGGCGCATTCAGTAAAAATACAAGCAGCTGGAGTGTTTGCTGGCACAAAGAGATCTGAGAAGATCTCTCTGTGCAATTCATATCTATTTGAGTTATCATCAACATGAACAAGGGGAAATCTTCTATTTTATACACACCTTTGTAATATACAAGCAGTGAGGCTCTACAACCTACTTAAAACCTAATGTTTTACAATTCATTTCTCCTTGGACTCCCTGTTGATGGATGTGGAAGTGAAAACTAAGTACAAACAATGGAGAGTAAAATTCAGCGCAAAAGATATTTTCATTTGTACTACAAACACAACTTATGCTTCCGTCACAAGCCATAGAGATTAAGTTAATACCACTAGTGGAAGCCAAGAGGGTGATTCAGATTCATAACAGTTGTCCATGGAATGATTCAGTTTTTTAAGCACATGTATTTATTTCCATTTGAGATTCTTTACAATATCTTCCCTGATCTCCAACTTATGAGGGAAAGTATGATTGTTCTGCAGGTCATGAGTCATATCTTCTTTTGTGGGTCTGTCTCAGGTACCCTAAGGTTTCTTCAGTTACACTAGATTCTTTTAGGTATCTGGATCCTCTATTGGCTATGGTAAGAAAGATAGGTAGCTGACATATGTAAAAAGACACTAAAATTTAGTTACTTAAGTTAAAATTACTTAACCTCCTATCCTAGAGGCCCCAGAAAGTAAGCACAAACAAAATTTCTTCTTAGGCAGTCAGAAGAGTCAGCCTCAGTACCTGGCAGAATTATAGAGCTAATACTCTCCATACCCTGAAGGTATCTTTCAGGGTACATGAAAGAAACAAAAAAACCCAAACCCTTTACTGGATATAGTCAGAATCAATTTCTTATGGGCAAATTGTGTTTTCCTTTTCTGAATGAATGACCAGTTCTGTGGCTGAAGGGAGTGCAGTGAACTCCATCTACCTTGATTATATCAATGTTGTATAATTATTTCCATTATATCAAGGTCTTCCATGGAGTCTTGGTAGCCAAACTGAAGATTGGATGGGTGAAGTATAATCTGGGGGAAAAATTTGGACAATAAGACCCAAAGGGTAATGGCAAATAAGTCAAAGTGTACCTAGTGATCTATTAAGGTCATAGATCATGATCTATTCCATGTTGATTTAAAGGGATGACACTTTAACAACTTTGACAGTGACCTTGATGATGATTCACCCTATCAGGTTCTTGTATTATTTCAAATTGGGAACCATGGTTGATATGCTGGAGAGTTGGGCTTTTCTTGCTGGTGAAAAATAAACCAGCTGAAAAATGAGCTAATAAGAATCTCATAATAATTAAAAAATACAAAGTAGTCTTCTTCTTGGCATGCAGAAACTCTGTCATCAGTCCAGGCTGGGAATAGACAGTTTGGGTAGTACGTCTTTAAGAACTGACTTGGGATCAAGGTGTGTTTACAACAATGAAGACCAAATGCCTGCCAGGCTATATTAGCCAGGATGTAGTTAACAGATTGCAAAATGTGCAAATTCATTTCTGAATCTCCTCAAAACATTTTACTGTGGAACAAAAAGAAAATAATGTTTAATATTTTTTGCAAACTTCTAAAAAATTATAGGACAATAGATTTATTTCTTCTATATTTTTTATTTCCTTATTATTTTCTTTGGCTTTGGAGTAAAGAAATTCAATTGATAAAAGATTGCAAGCAAATGAATAGTGAGACTTATCTGTAATACCACAAAGCAAACACTTCAGTTTCTAAGGGTTTTCAAGACAACTATTTCACCTTGTGTGTTTTTATTGGTATTCAGACCACATTGGAAGAAAGCAGAAAGGGCCATGTTACAATTTCCATTGTGCTTGTTTGTGAATTGAAGCGTAAGCTGACATCTTGTAGTAGAATCAAAGGATGCAAGTAGCACAGTTTATAAACCTGCTTTCCTCAGGTTTCACCAATTTGAAATGTAATTGCAATATTAAATTCTACTCTAGTTTTGACTCCAAGAAGAAGATAAGTTACTAATTATATTTGGTATTTTAAATATTACATTACTATTAGAGAAAGAGTAATGATTTTGCAGACACAGCACTGGATGAAGAAAAGCACAAACATATGCACATACTGTGTTAGAAATAACATGTATTTGACAGTCATAGGGGAAATAAAAGAACCTGTAAATATGGTTGTACTATTTACCTTGGATATAGGAGGCAGAAGTTTAAGTACTGCTTCTTTCAGGTTTAGATTGAGGATTTGAACTTGAATGTTCCTGGATAATTTTCCTAATCGCCTCATCAGCTTTGAATACTTCTACCCCATATATATAAATACACATAATAATTTTTGTATTTTATTGTAGTAAATTCGACTCCCTCCAATAAAATGTTCTTTGTGCTTACAATTATGCTTTTTTCCATCTACTTTACAACCAGAAACCCCAAAATCACAAATCATTTAGGTAATTCAGGTACTTCCAGATTTCCTCATTTGACAATCCTTTCACTTATTCTTCTCTTTAAGGATATGTCATTCACACCCTGTCTGGTTATTCAAGTTACCCACTTGTTACTGCATTCCACTGAAGTTGTGAGACACTTGTTTTCATGTCCATTTTAGAGCCACTTTCATGTGTATCTGATTCTATCTAATTTAAAAGAGGACTTTGAAATGCTGTCTTTTATAGCAAATGTGCCCTGACCATCACTTCATAGGCCTTTCAGGAACAGTTTGTTCTGAGCCTTCCCAGGTGATGTTACTCCATATTACATAACCTAAATATTAACAGAGCACACAAACACTGCAATTCAGTTGTGATTATGCAATCATGTGAAATGATAAAAGTCCATAGTCCAAATCAGTATTAAATTATTGTACATGATGGACCAAGTTCAGCACAAGAAAATAAGAAATGCTGCAGTTGCATAGGAGACTTGTGAGGCTACTTCCTTCTCAAATTCAATAAAATAAAGACTTTGCAAGGGTCACCCATATTTCAGGCATTCCCAAACCACTTGGGTATCAGGACATCTGAGAAATCACTGTTTCTGCTTTCTGTTCATCGTGAGCACAGTCACTGGGCTTTTTAATACAGTTTACATCTATCAAAATTGAGAGGAGTCAAGTCTGATCTAGGTCTGATAGGCCAATTCTTCCCTTTACGAGCAATTTCCTGCTGGTTGTGCTAAATACCTCCTCACATAAATAGAAGCACTTACTATTACAAAAAACTCCCCACATTCTACAAAAAGAATTTTCAACAGGATATTAATTGTAAAAAGCTCTTAGGTAAACCACCACTTGAATAATAATCTATTAGTATTCAAAGTACTCAGCTCTTGATTTTCTTGTGAGAAACCACTTTTATTCTGTTACTGAAAACTGGCCTTAAAGGTGTAAGAATACTAATCTCTTTTACAAATCAATACAGTAACAATATGCTGTGGCATTTTTAACCACCTGCATTACCAGAAACAGAACCAGACATATCACAGACCGATTGGAAACCTGAGAAAAACGGGTAGTGACACTCAGATATATGATCTAGGATTGCTGTAATGGGTCTATCTTATACAAGTTGACAGGTAGTTTAATAAGTTATACAGCAAAGCTAGAACCTGAAGAAGGAGAAGTAGCTTGTTTCTGATAATAGAACCTTTGCAATCAGTCAAAGTAAATCTCACTTTCCATGAAGATGTTACCTATGAGATAGAGAACGAAGAGAGACTTGTATGTAGTTTTTGTAGAGAGGAAAATATTTATGCTTTTCCCTTTTGTACTATCTACCAGTGTTTTGCTTTAAGAACTGGACCAGATGCTGGCTTAAACTGTGCTTATGCAACAAAAAATGAGCATCATCACTGTGAAAGAAATACACTCATAAAGAAAGAAAATTTAGAAAACTTTCATAAGTACTTCTACCAGGTTTCCATGTTTTTTATATTATAAGAGAACAAATAAATGTAAAACATTTCTGCTTTCTGAAATGGTCAACAATAGCCTGGTATTTCCAAGCTTTGATGTGGTCTTTGATGTGGTAAGCAAATTTATTTGGGTTTATTCTGCTGTATATAATACATAATATGTACACATATATAATATTTTGCTGTGACTAGCAATGACTAGGTTCCCTCTGACTTGAAGAGATATAATATGACAGCATTGTTGAAAAAAGAAGTAGCTGGTCACCTCATCCATGCAGTCAGTACACACTTGAGTCCAGATCACCTATCTCTGCATTTTGAATAATTTTCTAATTCTAAATCAGAATAAACTGAAGGATTTTGTGAGGAGAGTCAGACCAGCTCAGATCTCAAAGAGGACTGGCTCACATCCAATGCTCTATCCAGTACTAATGAAACCAACTTGATTATCTGAATATAGCCACAGGCAGCATTAGCTCTGATCAGTAGCAACAATTAAACCAAATACACTTTTCAGACAGGTCTATACAAAGGTGAACGAAGCTATTGAAATGAAGAAAGGAAGCAAGCAGTAAAGGCCTAGGTTACCGGATAAATAAATTAAATAAATTATTAGGTTATCTGATAAATGAATTAAAATAATAGTTTCAACTGTGTTGTTCAGTACAATAAAGAAATGTATTTGTTCTGATGGAAAGCAGTCTGTAAGCTAGAAGTCATGTTGTCATCAGAATTTTTCAGTTCTTACTGCAAACATATCGATTAACTTGATGAAATGTCATATTGCCACTTATACATTCGTGACATTGCATGCTTAAGGAAAATAGCTGGTGGAACCATCAGCTCCATCTATACTGATAAATAGCATAGGAGCAGGTTACCACTAGCCTAGGAGTCAAGGGGCATAACCTGGGTATATCTCATTCACGCAACACTTTATTATGTGATTCCATCTCAGTTTCTTACACATGATATCATTATTATATCTTACACATTAATATCATTTTGCTTATATTTTTGTGTATGAATGTGGAAATAGGCTTATGTAAAACAGAGAGAAAAAAACTGCTATAAACCTTTCCATACTCTTTGATGATCTTTGTCTTGTGGTATTCCCAAACTCATGCTTGGGAATCTTATTGGAAAATGCCAGTAAAACCAACACAGTAAAAATTTAGGTAGTATGAATAACCAGTATCCTAAAGCTGAAGCATGTTCCTTTTCCTTTTTTAGTGATATAGATTTGGTCATTGAAACCATGGGTTTAATATTATCTGTCCATGGAATTAAGCATAATGAAGTTGCCAGAAATCCAATTTCCATCACATGCACATTTTTAAAATGTAATCTATAATGTTGCCCTATATTGGCAGGCAAGTCTTTCAGTCTTTAAATTAAATGATTAGCTCTAATAGCATGGATAGTTGCTGAGCAATAGTTCTGGGACTCATGTGCTGTTATCGTTCATTTACTTCCATCCATTTTTAAAAGATAAAGAGGAAAACATTACCTTGATGGTTGCCTATTCTTGTTTTGCAATTACTCTTACCTTGGTGTCATGGGTTAAATCCTGGTTGCAGAGCTAAGTCTCCACCCACTCACTTGTGCACCACAACCCCCACTCCCTTTTTGAATGGAGGAGAGTGTTAAGAGAGCAAGAAGCAAGAAAATCCAGGGGTCAAGATAAGGATAGTTTAGTAAGTGGGGAAGAGGGTGGGAGGGGGAGGAGGGGGGAAGAAACAGGGGATGCAAAAAATTTCAGTCACCATGACCAGATCCGTGCCCATCCGGTCCCCACACAATGGCTCTCTTTTGAAATACACAGAAACATTTGATTTCTGAACGTGATGGTTCATGGCATGGGGTATCTCTGGTCAGTTTTGGTCAGCTGTCTCAGCTATGTCTTCTCCCAGACTCTTGCTCACTCCAAGCCCTATTGCTGAGGGGTGGAGGGAGGAGCAGAGAGCCTGGACACTGGGCAAGGAGTGCTCAGCAACAGGGAAAACATCACCAGTCTAAACCGCACCATAATGGATAGATGTGAAGAAAACTAACTGCATCCCAGCCAAACCCAGTAAATTTTGTGTTGATATCCTTGAGTTTGCTTTTTTTCCCCTTTCATTTATTCCCATCATAGTGATTGTCCTGGCACTTCAGCATTCTATAACAATGAGTAATTTAAAGCGGAACTTTTCATCTTTTCACATAATCTGTTCCTCACATCTCTGTATTCGTCTATATTGATATAATTTATGATAAATTTGAATGTAAAACTTCAGAAAGCGTCAACATTTTTATAGACTGCCTACATCAATGTGGGTCAAACAAATGAATAGTTAGATAAGACTGAACGCATTCAAAAGGATCAATAAGCATCCTCTACCTAGAGAAATTGCAGTCTTACAGAAGAGAACTTATTGCTCAAAAATATAATGTAGTTATTTAGGGAAAAAATTTCTTAGAACTCAGATACTTGATTCCTTCTGTCAGCTTTACTTACCTTACAACAAAACCCCTTACAAATTCAAAGTTTGTAACGGAAATTGCTTTTCTTCTTTGCCTTTTGTCTGACTAACTACTGAAACTGAAAGAGACATAACTGACATCATGTAGAAAATAATTTTCTGAGCAGGTGGCTTGGAAATTGTACTACGACTATTCTTATTACCATTGAATATAATATTTTGAGTGCTGTTAATATTTGCACTGTAATTTGCAAAATATTCCATTTTTTCCCATCCACAAAATTACTATTCAGCTTCAGAAACACCACATCTTTGTTAGAAAATCATAAAATGTTAAAATTTTAGTTAAATGCATGCTACTGCTTTTTTTCTAAACAAGGATTAAACTATAACATAATTGTTTAAATAGTTCCTGACTCTTTTCTGAGCAAGAATTGACACATAGTTAAGATTTTTAGACAATTAACCGTTATGTAAATATTATTTTCTCTCAGTGCTATGCATTAGGTATTTAACATTCAATGTTTTGAAATGTATTATTACCTTGATATTAGAAATGAAATATTTTAGTAGATATACTCATTATTTTCTTGGATGCTGCAGCTGGAAATTCCTATTTTTCTCCTGCTGCAAACTCCAGTTCCACAGCTTTGTCTCTAAAGAAAACCCCTCAATTCATGCCTAACTTCATTTAAATGTGAGAACTCCATAAATATAGTCTTCTTATTTAAGAAATGAAATTGCAAAATCAGAATGACAGTTCTTGCTTACCCACGTTCTGTTTAGGATCTTGTCCTAGATCACCATGAATGAATTAGTATTTTGCATTTCAGACTGAAGAAAAACTACAGATATCATTACAGTGAAGGGCAAAAGAATGTTAAAAATTATTAATTTTCATATTGAAGATTTCCTCTCAGATAACAGGCTAGAGGTAATTATTTCTTCCTTTCTGTAAGTTTTGGGGGTTTTGTTTTAAATTCCTATTATGTCATGTAAATTTCCCTTTTTCTAAGAGCAGCTGCCTATTGAATTCAGAACTCCAGCTATTGTTCCATTCTTCAAAAAAAAGCTTTGTGACTCAGCAGAATTATCTAACCATAGGCTTATTGCTCAGTTATCTCTGCTGTTAAGTCAAGGAACAGAAATTTTTTTAATTACTTGCAATATTTTTTTTGAGATATGTTAGTGGGAAAAGTACAGAACAAAAGTACAGGGCAAACTTTATGTTCTTTATAATTCAGTAAAAATGCCTTTTATCTTAATAAAATGGACTTAATTGAACCCTTTAATGGTACAAAATGTTCTGCAGAGGTCAATGGAAATTTAAGCAGTGATGCTATTGATACATATTAGTGGACATTTAGGTCCAAATCTTCCAACTTTCTGTCAATATCATGTCTCTGCAAAGGTTTACAGATTGCTTATAATTCTTACTTTTATTAGAAATTAAGTAAGCTTTGATTTTACTTGCAAAATTTCAAGGGTACCTTTAAAGTGTGTTCTCTGAGGAGAATGCCAGCAGTATCCAAGAACACTTCCTCAAGGTGCTGAAAGTTTTAAAGGCTGATGGGATGGATTCATATCAGACTGCAGATATCAAATGCAAGATCATGTGACCTTTATAAAACACGTATGGATTTGATTAATAAAATAAATCAAACTAAGTGCAGTTTTATGACCTTTTACCACAATTCAGGGAAAGCTAATGCTGTTGGCTGACAACAGGCCAATCTTTCCTGTAATGGCAGCTATTAAATCCATGGGAAATCAAGACATTATCCAATTCATATCAATTAATCAGATACTTTGGCTAAGCAGAACTAATACCCCACTTTGTTATGAAGACACATAGCAAAATATTATAACTGTATCAGGGTTCAGTTTAGTAGCAAAACTAAGGTTTTGTGCTCAGGTATCTTTGTTTTTTGTTATTTATCTTCAAACCTACTTTTAATTTAAAGTTAAATTAATCCTGTTCTGGTTTTGTGGTATCCATGACTGTTTGCCAAAAAGAAAAAAAAAATGAATGTGCTATAGTCTTTTAAAGCATATGACATTACTGAAAGATAACCTCATGAATTGAATATTATACCACAAGTGCTCTGGACTAGCTGAAAAGGAAATATCTAACAGATAAGTTGTTTCCACGTGTATTTCTTTTTCTCATTAAGGTAAATGTGTAGACTACAATGATGTGTTTCTGAAGGAAGGATTATTTCAGTGAGAAGAAAATGAAGAAGAATCCAGCCAGCAGAACAAAGTGTTACATCATTTCTTAAGGTACTAAATTGGTCCTGTCAAAGGTGATCTCTTTAAAGATCTTGTTTGAACAGCTTAATATTCATTATAAGGAATTCTCAGAAAGAAGGTTAGTAAAAGTCATTCTAGAATTTAGTATAATTCGTGCTGAACATTGTGGTAACACAGCTAACAGATGTTACTTATTTTCCTGAATTTGGCCAACTTAAATATATTCATTCCTCCTCAGACACATTTTCAGGTGCCTTGTTTGCCTCCTGTCACACAGGAGAGTCAGCAAAAGACGTTTGCCATCATTTTACAAGTGCCTTCGCAGTCCTGGGAATTCCCTCTCAAGTGAAAACTGACAATGGCCCTGTGTATACTTCCCAGAGAGTTGGAAACTTTTTTCCCTCTACGGAGTGCTGCACAAAACCGGGATTCCCCATTCCCCAATGGGCCCAGCTATAATTGAGAGAGCCCAGGCTTCACTTAAGTGTCTTCTGCTGCAGCAGAAAGGGGAAATGGGAAGTGCTACCCCAGCTAAAAGATTGCAAAAAGAATTGTATGTTTTTAACTTTTTGAGTTGTTCCCTAATGGATCCTAACCCCCCAATTGTGAGACACTTTAGCAATAACTCAGTTACATGATAAACAGAAAGCTACAGTCCTTATTAAGGACCCAGAAACAGGTAAAATTATGAGACATTATCCTCTTGTCACCTGAGGCAGAGGCTGTGCATATGTCTCCACAGAGGAAGGTCCAAGGTGGCTCCTGGCCAAGAGTGTGACACCCTTCAGAGTATTCTTGGGCACCTCTTCTGAGGAATCCGATCTCTAGCACACCATCACCAGTGACTCCCCAGTCACTGCAGCACCCTTGGCCTCAGTTCCAGAGACCACTGAAGCCGCGTCCACCCGACTGTCATCACAGCCCTCCACCTGATTGTCATCTCAGCTGGCTTCTGCTTGATTCAAGAGGACTCAATTGTTGCATGAATTTGACTGATAACTCTCATTCTATTCATGATAGCATACAGGCTCTTCGAGACACTGTCACCAAGTTAGGAGTTGTAGATGATAGTGATTGGCTTGAGCATATACTTGGGAGATGGGGACTTAGTGGCTGGCTTAAGCATTTAGCAAAAACAGGAATTTATATTTTAGCTATGATGTTGCTTATAATGGTTTATTTACCTTGTGTTTTGCAATGTGTTCAAAAACTGATTGGTAAGTCCACTAAAGTGATTCTTTTGGTGGAACAGAAAGGGGAGATGTGGTGACACAGCCAGGGAGCAGAACTGAAAGCATGGCTGAACTCATCACAGAAATAGATATGCTAAGCTTGGTAGGCTGCAAACCTTGGCAAAAGTCATGCTAAGTGTAGGTGGGCCCAAGCCTTGGCAGAAGCAAGCGAGATTTTAAAAAGAATGCTTAGGTTGCAATACCTCACATATTTGTACGAGGCAGTGCATAGGTAGAATTAAACAATGTTATTAAAAAATACAGATATGCTTATTATGGTAATTATTGCTTAAGCTGTGGATCTATATTTAGCTCACACCTAAAGGGTATAAAAGATGAGACTGTGTGATCAATAAATTGGCTTCCATGCTAGCACCTAGCTGGAGTCCTGTCTCTTTGTCACTCGCTGTCATCAGAACATTATTAAAATATTGAATATATTTGCAAGTTGTAACATGTAAGTTGTAACATTTTGCCAATGAATAGACTATGTATAATGATTTTAGTCATAGCTGGCCTTGTCAATCTTCCATCCTTACATAAGTTATGGAAGGAACAGCCCAACAGCTAAGGGTTATATTGGCAGTCCAAAGGACTGCCACAGGTTTAGATTTTTGGTTTGTATACTATTGTCCACTTTTGTCAGACTTGTGACAAAACACCACTTGTGAATGTTAAAAAAGGTGACAGCAGCTTTAAGTGTTTGGAGATATGTGAATTCTTAATGAATACTTAAAGATCTCAGTGAGAATAGCAAAGGTAAAAATCTTTACAGTTCAGATTGGCAGGAGTAGGATAGTGCAGGTATACACAAGATTATCTTCCTTCTGTGGAGATTGTAGAATCAATCTCTGGGACTCCCAAAGGACAGAATACACATGTACTACTCTTGTGAGTGACCACTACAGGGCCATAATTTGAAGGAACTTCTTTTCCTGCTTTACCACAGCATAGACATTTTCCTTGTAAACCATGTAGATAATATCCTAAATTTAAGTAATCTCTGCAGAGCATTGTAAGTGATATAAACTTCATTACAGAATAAAACGGTGTATTCTTCGCATGTCTGATATATTTGAATTATTCCATAGTGGTAGAAGAAAGATAAGACAAAAGTCTCATGCAGCAGCTGAAAACCAGTAATCTAAATTAGTCAAATATTATAATCTCAGGAGTTTTCTTAACATTAAAGACAAGCAAAATTGGATCCAGTGAGAACAGAAAGTAGCCTTCAGTATTAAGGGCGCTGGTTGAAATCAGTGTCATAGAGAATGTGCTGTTCCAGGTCCTCTTTTACTTAAATGGTGCATGCAATTATCCATGCAAATTTCTTCCCATGAGAGTCAGTTGTGAAAGTCTACTGTTTCAATAGCAGCAGTACCAACCTTAAAACACAATATCACAGAGTATGCCGTGATTCAGCAAAAACTTAAAAAGTTCCTGCTTAAGGCCAAAGAAGTTCTTGCTAATAATTTATTGAAATATAGTCTATACTGGTGTTTCTTACCAATATGAGCTCTGAGATTCTTGTAAGCATAGAACCAGAGAAACTCAGAGTCGTAGAATGGGTTGGGAGATAAGGAGATAACCTAGTTCCAAATCTCTGGTGTGAGGAGAGGCATCTTTCACTAGACAAGGTCATGGGCCATTTGCAACTTTTCTGGGCAAGCTGTTCCAGTGTCTCATCCCCCTCATAACGAATAATTTCTCCCCTATATTCAATCTAAAACCTACAATTTTAAAGGACTTTCTCTTGTCCCTTAATAAAGATATTGAACAGTAAAGTCCTACTACAGTCCTCTGAGGGACATCACTCAGTACTGATCTCCATTTGGACATTGAGTTGATTGCAACAGTTTTGATTAATATTTCTAGCCAATTTCTTATCCATTGAATAGTATGTTCATAAACCCCATATCTCTGCAATTTAGCAACAAGAATGTTATGTGGGATCATATAAAAAGCCTTACAGCAATTAAGATAGATGACAATTGCTCCTACCTTATTCTTCAATATGATTTCTCCATTGCAGAAGGCAACTAGATTAGTCAAGCACCATTTGTCCTTGGTGGAGCCATATTGGCTGTCCCTATTCACTTCCTGCCATCTATATGCCTTGACACAGCTTCCAGGAGGAGCTCTTCCATGATCTTACTGGGAACAGAGGTGAGCCTGGATGCTCAGTAGTTCCAGGGTAGTCCTTTTTATCTTTTTAAAATATCAGTGTGATATTTTCCTTTTTCCAGCCACAGGTTTCTTCACCTGATTGTGATTACCAATCAAGTATGATGGAGACAGGCTTTGAGATTAAATTGGTCAAGTCCCTCAGGACTCTGGAAAGTGTCTAACCAGGTCCCCTGGATTTGTGTACTGTCAGGTACCCTCGGTTTCAGGAATCCTCTGCCTTGAGATCCAGGGACTCAAGAGATGTGGGAAGAACAGTTTCTCATTAAAACTGAGGCAAAATGTTCTAGAGTACTACAGCCTTCCCCATGTCCATTGCCACTAGATCCTCTGCCTCATTTTTTGATGAGTGGGGGCTGTATTATTTCTTTTGTCATTCTTTTCTGACTAACATACCTGTAGAAGCTCTTTTTCTTCACATAACCTGACAAATTTAGATCCAGCTATGCCTTTGCTTACCTGGTCCCATCCCTACACTCTTGGACACTATCTCTACATTCTTCCTGGAATGTGTGTTGCTTCTTCTACAGCCTATACATTTCCCTCTTGTGTTTCAGTTTGACTAGAAGGTCCTTACTCAGATATGCTCATCTCTTGTCTTCTTTGCCTGACTTCTTGTGCACAGAAATTGATACTTCTAGTGTTCTAATAAAAATGGGGCAGTTTCCCAGGGTTCCCAACCACCAGATCCTTTAGAAGACTGAAAGTTCACTTTCACAAATTTCACTTTACTATTCACCTAATCTATATTCCTTGAGATCATGTGTTCCACCAGAGTGTGATCACTGTAGCTCAGGATACCACCAACCTTGGCTTTTCCAACAAGCTCAACTGTAATGGTGAGCAACAAATCTAATGCATCTCCTCTGGTTGGGTTTACTATCACCTGGATTAGAAAGTTGTCCTCCCTGCATTCCTAAAGTTACCTGGACTGCTTGCAGCTTGCTGTGCCACTTTTTCTGCAGATGTCAGGGTGGCTGAAGTACTCTATCAGGAGGAGGGCCTGCAGGCGTGCTGCTTCCTGTAGTTGAAGTAAGAACATTTCATTGACATCCTCCCCTTGATCAGGTCCTCTTTGCTAAATACCAGCCACAAGGTTTCCTTTGTTGTCTTGATCTCTAATTCTTACTCATAAACTCCTGACCTGTGCATTACTGCTTTTCAAAGAAAGATCTGTGCAATCAATCCATCTGTTTAGGTAGAGAACAAGTCCCTCTACCTCTGTTTCTCAAGAACCATTTATAGCCATCAATTGCAGTGTTCCAATCGTGATTCATCCAACCAAATTTCAGCGACAGTGATCAGATCAAAGATTTCCAGCTACATTGTGGATTCCAGCTCCTCTTTTTTGTTACCTATATTGTGTATATTGTTATGGGGATGCCCACAGCTGTGGAGAGCAGAGCGGGGCACAGCCCGGTAGCTGCAGGGGTGCGCTGTCCTCCTTGCACCATCTGTGCAGTGAAATTCCATGCCACTCCTCTCAGACACCTCTCCCACTGTACAACCTGCTTACGTGACTCCTGGTCATTTGCACTCCCCAAGGGCCAGTTCCATGGAGTTTCCTGTGGTTTGAATTGGCCATGCAGACACAGAGCCTCCAGAGACCTCCTGGCCTTCCCGGTATGCTACAAGAACTGCTGCTGGCACTGCTGCTGCTGCTGCTTAACATGGAAATAAATCATAAACCAAGAGATATTGTATAATTTGAAGTACTTGATTTAAACTATTTTTACAATAGTTACTTATGGCAAACTGCAACAAAATGAAATTAAACTATATAGGTTACTTTCATCAATAGCAAGGCACACTAGAAATGTCTCAAAGTACAAAATTAATGTACTGTGTAATGTAATGTGTAATGTAATATAAACATATGATTAGGTTCTTTATAAACTAAAATAAACAGACTCTAATCCAAATAGTATTAATACTTGTAAACAACTCAGACATCCCATAGGATAAAAGAAACTACACAAATGCAAATTGTTATTCTCACCACAATTCTGTCACAATGCAGAATGTTACTAATGAGATATTTTTAATAAAACTACAGATGCACAGAATATTCTGAATTGGAAGGAGCCCACAAAAATCATCCATAAATGATCTAAATCATAAATAAGGTGACCATGGGGTATTGAACTCACAAGCTTTGTGGTATTATCACCATGCTCTGATCAACCGAGCCAATCTCAGGGTCTGAAATATCTTTAAAAAATATTCAGGTTATCACACACATTTCATGAATGTAGGTTTCAGACAATACAACTATTAACTATATCCAAAAGTGTGTATTTTAGAATACATGATAATTTTTACGATACACAATCCATTAGACAAGTCTTGCAGATGATCATAGGATTCTCTATAGCCTTTACAGGAGATCAGTTCTACAGCTGCTGCAGTGCCAAGTAATGGAGAAGGCAGACTCAGTGCCAGCCAGGGCTACTGAAGTGAGGGAGATATGCATTTTAGCTTTCTTGACTGTCTGCTGCTTTCCATCTGGAAAAACAGACCTTGATAATTCATTAATTTCCATATGTTCTTCCTTAAAAATCAGCATTTTAAAAAGATGCCCATGATTCTACTTTAGACATGGGTACACCTGCATAAAGACTTGGCCCAGACCAACCTTTTAGTCCTACTCCAGTAGACCATAAAATGCACTTAAATTGAAATCACACATGCTTTATTGACTTACGTAAAAATGCATTGGCACATATGAAAAATTTCTTTCACTATCAAGTTACCATTGCCTGAAACCAACATTTCACCTCTTACCTTGCGTGCTCAAACCACTATATGGCTGAAAAGAATAAAACCACATGGATTGTATTATAGTTAGTTTCTAAACCTCTATATTTTATAAGGTTAAATATTTTATTGTTGAAAGTGCATAAGAAAGCTGAGCTTAGTGCAAAATAAAACCAGCAAAAGTTCCCAACATATACAGCTAAGCTATAAGTCCACAATAGATGTTACAATAGAAATGCTGACACAATCTGAACCACAGCTATTTGAACACAAGTTGTAATTGGTCCCATTATTAAAGACTTAATCTGGCTGTGTACTTCACAGAACTGATTCTGCAATCTGATTTGTTTCAAAATGTTTATGATTAAGTAAAAATTTCTTTGTGCATTGTTTGGGGTTTTTTTGCTGTATCTGGCTCTCACATGTTTTCTTGAACAGCTTGATCTGTTGTCAATATTTGAAACGATTTCATTATTAATATTACAGTTTAAGAACACAAATTGTAATTGTACTAAGAAAGTTCTCTACTCCCCTAAGAAAGTTCTCTACTCCCATACATTGGAGAATTGATATACAAGATTCATGTGCACCCTTTTCACCTACTAAAGTATGAAAGAGATTGCACAGACCTTTCCTCCCCAGCTCCTGCTATACTGTTTATAACAGTAGCAGTTGTGTGGGGGAAAAGCAGCCATTCTCAAACCACAACTTCTGCATATATGCAGGTGGTCAAAGAGATGAAGAGTAAAGACAGAAATTGGTAGAACTGAGTTTGAACACCAGCACAGGTTCTGTGATGCCTTTTTGAGCAATCTTCCTAAGCCAAGCATAAGACAAGCTCAGATTATTTCTCCCTCAGCAAAGAGAAAATTGATTTGTATGTAAGAATTATAATCTGCCTCTTGCTTTCCATCTCAGGAGGCACAGCTATGTACAGCTGAGGTTTATGACAGAATTAGAATTAACATCTTACTGTGTGGAAACACCAGGTTGCTTGATTTGTGAAATATCTGAGATGACACATTTAGGATGATGTTTTTCACATCAGTGAACACTCACTTAAAAGTATCCTGCTAGGGCCCACAAAGATGATGCTGAGTTATCCAGTTTGTTCAAGAGTTAGGGTAAGAAAAGGAAGTGATATGGTGTTCTGCTAAAGTATTACTATTAAATCATTCTTGGGAGCATTTTAGTTGAAAGATATTTTCAACTCATTTCTTGTTACAGTCATGTTTTATCACTAGACATAACCCCCCTGCATGTTATTGAAGAGTATTTTCCTTTCCTGTTTGTGACAAAAAGTTGATCCAACTCACATTATACTTAATGGGGACCTGTCAGATTTAATTTGAGTTGATTCAAATCTGTAAACTGCAGTCCTGGTCAATGCTGTCTAGCACTACACTGTGTGCAAGTAAATTCTTTTCATTTAGGCGAGCAACTACCATGCAATACCATTGCAAAATTTTATATGTAATATGAAAAAATAATATAACAGGTTTTGAAATTATGTAATATTATCTGTGAAGTAAACTGAGGAATGATCATTTACATCAGTTAAGGGTATGACACAAGTTGCTCTTCAATAAATCTATGAAATGAGGAATTATTCATACATTTATCACAAAAGTCCAGAAAATCTGTCTGACAGTTCAGGTCATCTCCCTTAAGCATCTACATCAGCAAGCACTCCTGTGCTTCTTTGGTGCTGGGAGAGGGAAGTATCTGCTTGCCTGGCCTCTTTACCAAGGAATAACCTCCATCCAAGATAAAAGACTTGTGAAAACGATGGAGGGGCTCTCAAATAAAGAATTTCTGGTAGAGGTGGTATATCCACTAGAAATGTCACCTGTGTAAATAGCAGGGTACCAGCTGCTGCCATAGTCAGAGTATAGACAATCACAGAGCAAACACGAGGCTGATTGTAAAATACCACAGTGCCAAATCTTGGAAATGAAACAAAAGAACACAAAATTGATTGGAATATCTAGAAATCTTGGTAAAACTCTTCATATGACATGAATAATATCACAGAAATTCTGGGGAACAATTTTTTTTTTGGAGAATTGATATTCCAGGAAAGACAGGTAAGGAATGAAATACTGTTTGTTCATCCTATTTTTATCTAGACTTTATTAAGATTGAGAAATTAATAATTTTTTTATCCTGGTAAAAGAAAACAAGAAGAATGGAATAATGGCAGTAAGCCATACAGGCCTAAATTAAGCTTTATTGAAGAGCTTAATGAAGCATTCATCTATTCAAAGATTAGATTTTGGTGGCAGCAGAGAATTTTACCATGACATAGTGCTATGACAGGTTATAGACTGACAATCATGCTCATGAAATGTACGGAGGAAAACTGTGTTTAGGAAGTTAGAAGGGGACCAACTAATATAGATTTAGTTCTGCCTAACAGGGAGAATTGATTGAGATGAGGAAGGTGCATTGTAGTATGGGTTGAAAGTAATCACAAGACGATAAAGTGAACTACCCTGAGGAAATAAGTGCTAGAAGAACTAAAACCAATGTAGTTTAAGTCAAGCTTTGATAGAGAACTCAGGAAATTCATATGATTTATCACTTGGGAAGATAACCTGAGAGAGACAGAAATGAAGGATCATCAGGAAGAAATAATATTAATGCACGGTATCAAACAAGTTAATGTAAGAAGAAGATGGTAAACACAGTTAGAGGAACATTTTAATTAATCAGGCTGTCCATAGTGACTTGAAAAGCAAAAAGATATCATATAAAAAGGTCCTACAGTTGTGGGTTATAGAAGATTAGAAAGAAGAAACCTATAGTTGTAAGAATAAATCCAGAAATAGGACAGAGCATATGAATATCAATTAGCAAGAGAAATTAGAGAAAAAAATATGAGATCCTAGAACTGCATAAGAGAAAAAACTTAAAGAAATACTGATCCAAGTCTAATTGGAAAAAAAAAAAGAGCAAACAACAACTGGAGCTTTCTCTTCCTGCTTTGTTGAAGTCTGAATTGAAACTCAGTAATTTGACAATGAGATGGTCTGATTCTGTAAAGAAAATTTTATTGGTGATGGTTCCAAACATTTCTCAAAATAACATTGAAGTGTTTATGGCACTGTGTGAATAATTTGTAACGTGAATTGTACTTTTAGAAAATTCTACATGTAGGAAATCCTTAGAAGATTGAAAATGGAACAACAAAATTCATAGACCTATCTTCAAAATTACAAAGAAAAGGAGGGGCAAAAGAACTGAAAACTGTTAAGCTTTGGTCCCAGACAATCCTAGAATATATAGTTAACTCATTTCTACATCCAAATAATTAAAAAGTAGTTAAGGCAAATATTTAAACATTGAAGTCCTAGCTTAAAATTTCAGTAAGGGTACATTTTACTAAACTAAAGAAATCAGTATATGCAAAAGGCTAGGATGTGGACACAGTGTACCCTACCATGTCCATTATGGGGCAGTGGAGAGATGTAGACAACTGGATGCCAACCACTGTTTGACAGAAATTTTCTCTCATCCCTCTACAAGAGGGAATACAATTATTCAGCTCTACTTAGCACTGGTAATCCTTGGTTGCAATGCCACAGTCAGTTTTAGGCATCATAGTTTAAGGAAAAAAACAAGCCCAGGAGAGGATGACATATATGGTAGGCATATTAGAGAGTACATGAAGCAAAAAAAATAATCAAATTGCCTTTGCTGGAGGCAGGATGTGGAAAGACAATCTCTTAATTATAATGGGTTGCTATGAAGAAGTAATGAAGATCATAGGAAAGGACAAGTAGAAATCAGTTTCTTTTGTAAGAAGAAGCTATGGATAAGTTATTAACTTTCTAATGTTATGAAACAGTGGACCAGATTACTGCATGTTTCTATAAAACTGTTTCCACAGTGGTTTTCAGGAGCAAGTTAGAAAAATATTTCTTAGGATGTCTTCACTGTAAGATGATGGCTTCCTTCTACTATTATAGTAGTACAATTTTACTTCTCTTATATTTTGTCTTAGCATTAGTAGAGAACGTTTTGTATCTAGAATACAATAGAGAGCATCAGATGTTTTTATGAATTATATTTTATGCCACTGTTAACATTCCATTAGTGGCTGATTAATGTGGAGGTATAATATTTTAAAAACCGTATTTAAAATGGGAAAGTGAAGAGTCTCTTACTTAAACGTTAATTACAGAATTGTAATGAAATAATTGTAACCAGATTTTGTAAGACCCTTCCCCTCTCTCCTTTCTAAACAGCAGCCACTTGTTCCGAGTTTTACTTTTTAAATTGTGACTTAATCAGTTTCAGAAATGTTCTACTTGATAATTGTCTCAGCCTGTTGATATTTCTCTCTTACATATTAACTCTTTCAAAAATTCTTTTGAGTTCATTAATTTTAGAGTGCACTGATAGAAATCAAAATTGGTGATTGTACAAGACAGTTGAATGAGTGACACTGGGGCCTGAATGAAGAACATGCAAAGACATCAAAAACTCTGAACTGTTGCAATGCAACCATGTGACATAAGTTTTCTTGTAGTAGTCACAGAGAAAGATCCTCCAGGTGCTAAGCCAAACATAAAAATCAAATTCCAATGTATTTCTGTCTTTAAAAAAGTGGTTTTAAAGCCCTTGTAAGCCAAGGCTCAAATGCATAGCACAATTCTATTTCTTATATCAGGGAATTATCTTCCCAATTAAAAGGAAGATAAAAAGTCAGGATATTTTAAGAAATCTGGTTAATTGATTAAACTGCAGGCTAGCTGCTACTGTCTTACTCAGCTCACTCCATTAAAGTTATCCACCTTTAATCACAAACCATATTAATATACAAATAACTTTACAATGTACAAATCTTTGTAACAGATTTCATGTGTTGACACTCGTTGGCCACAAATTCATTAAATAATCATATTTGGAAATACCCAATGCAGTCCTGAGCATGAAAAAATTTCTCTCCTTTTGAGCCCTTGAACAGAAATTAGTCATTCCCCACCCCCTCCTCCTTCCATCAACTTTCATTGAAAGCACACATAAAGGAATACAGATGGAGATTATTTTGAAACTTCCCAGTTGTGGGTTTTTTTAAAATTAATCTAATAACCAATTTTTTGCCATTTGACACTAAAAATTCCTTCAGTCTTATGTAAATTAGAGAGATACGTGTATCCATTTAACACAAGTGTGAAATATAATTGATCATATTGTGTAAGTTTCTTTAGAAGTAAGTAAATAAAGATTTCATCTTTAACCAAGATTTCATCTTGACTATGTCACATGAATAGGGTTCACAGACTTTCTGGATTTCACAGACTTTTAGCAAATCAACAAAAGTGTTTACTTGCTTCATTTGAAATTAAAAAAAACATAATTCTGAAACATTCAGCTGTCACAATCAAGGCAAATTCAAATCACAGATCTTGATTGCTGTGCTTAATACGTCTTTTCGTTTGCTTCAGTTTATCTTTGCATGTCTGGTTTCATGTAATTAAATACTCTTGATCACTTATGAGCTCCTGCTGAGCCGCATTGTCTCACTCAAAGCATCACAGGGCAAAATTATTGAGACTCAACATCCACCAAAAAAGCATATCCTCCAAATTCATCTTTTTCCATTATATTTGGACCTCTGGGGACAATGTATTTTCAAATCAAGACAGAAATTATTATTTTTTTTAGCAAGCACTAGCAATTTATAGAAATAAAGCACAATGCCCATCCTGAAAATATTCCAGTATGATGGTTTTGTCAAAGGTCATAACGGGATGTTTAACCTTCTTTTGTACCTTAAAAGTTATATTCTTACACTTCTTTTTACTTTCTTTGACTTAATTATCTCTCAGTGAGAAAGTTGGCTAAGAAGGAAAAGCCAGAGGATTTTGTGAAAGGTATAGTTTAAAGGAGATTTTGGTTTATTATTGTAGTGTAAAACAAAAGTCCTATTTGGGTTTTGTGTTTATTTGGTTTTGTCTTCTTTTGATTTTTTTTTTTAATGGGTTCCTTCCTTTGACTGTCATGCAGACATTAATAGAAATGAGACATGAAATGAATAGGGACAAAGACCTGAGGCTTAGGGCAGTCTCTGTCTGCTAAAATCTGGTCTCTTGTGGTTGGCAATGTGGCTTTTTGCATTTCTGCCAGGCAGCAGGACAGCTTTCTCAGGCAAAGAATCAGCACTCCTTCTCTGGAAGAGGTGACTCCAGCACCAGAATGTCAGTTCAGATGCAGCAGCTCTGGCTTCACAAGGGGGTGAGGATGCCCTAGCTCCTAGGGGGTCACTGCCAAATTATTAGGTGGGCTGTGAATAGCAGCTTTTATTCTCTCCCTTTGGTCTTGAATCCATCCGGTTTTACCACTCTGCTTAGGAGTACCCCGCTTTGGAGGAAATTTGTGTAGAAAAGTGACAGAATTCTGGATTTCCGCATGGGATAATAGTAGATCATAGTAGCCTCTATTTCCAGACCAGAATGCTTTTGTCATATGATAGGGACCTCACATTATTAGACTATTGATGTTGTTACTCTTTGTTTTTAGGCAGAGCTGGAGAGTGACCTGTGTGGTCACAATCTCAGGTATATATTTTTATACTGCCGAGGCTCAGGGTTTGGGTTGTCTGAATCATAATCTTAATAGTGCTTTGCTTCCAACTCCTAAGAGTAAACTAGAGATAGATAGTTTGCTACCTTGTGTATCTAGACCGTAAACTCCTTAGGAGGACTTTTTGTACTTCCAGTTTGTGCACTGATGTTGACATTCTAACAGTGAATGCAAGAAGGTTCAATAAATACTGTCTGATGTTGGGGCCTTATTGTTTTTTCCAGTTCCCATACTACAATTGAATTTATGGCAGATATTGCTATAATTTCTTCTTTCAGCAAATCAATTGTTGTTCAAATATTTATGACAACTTGTACCATATGATGTTACCAGGAGTCTGAGCTTCATTCACAAATTTCTGGACAGAGTGAGTTTTGCTTAAATAACTACATTCCCTTCATTTGATTAAGATGTTTCTCCTAGATAACCACATTTCTTCATATAGTGAAAACAAAACTTCTAGATAAACTTAGTAAGAGTAGCACTGTTGTATTGCACTAATGTATCACTGAGTTATTATTTTGCACTGAAGAATTTATTATGTATCACATGGTTCATTCTGTGCACCACCCTGGATCCTGTAGTAAGTTTCTCCCCACTTTTCCAGGTTAGTTCCTCCCCTCACCTGTCATCAATTGTTTCCCATTGGCCTCGGTCCCCTTCCTCTGCCCCTCTCCCCCTGAGTTTAAAAATTACCTCTCCTCTCCTCTCCTCTCCTCTCCTCTCCTCTCTCTCCTTTCTTCTCTTTTTTCTCTCCTTTCTTCTCTTTTTTCTCTTTTCTCTCTTCTTCTTGCCCTCTTCCCCTCTCTCCCCTGCCCCTGGGAATTGTTCCACCATTAAATCTGTGGCTGTGGTCCCGAGAAGAAAAAGTGCCTCTCATCTTTTGCTTGGTGTCCTTGTCATTTTGCCAGGGGGCTCTGAGCTAGCCAAACCAGCCCCCCCAGGGAGCAAATACAACATAGCACCAATGCATTTTGCTGTTCCTCAACAGTTGCCACTAGAAAGAAGGGAAGAAAATTTGTTTCCATTTTAGGATCTGAAATGACTAAGCATAATATTCAATATTTCCTCCATAAATCATCTTTCTTTGCTATAGATCTTTCCACAGCTAGATTGTCTTACACAGCTGTAACAGTAATTAGCAATAATTTCATTTTCTAACACCTGCCTAAAATGAGCCACCTGCTCTCCACATCCATTTTTATACCTCTTCATTAGGCATTTTCCTGCATGTCTCCCATACTATTAAAAAACCCCTTTTTTTTATAAAAATAATTTACGTTTTAAAATAACTCTTCAGTATTATCCTATTATGTTTGTTGTAATAACTATACAATTCCTTACAAAAAGCAATGTCTTTTAAATCACCTTCCTTTTTAAGTGGGTTTTTTTTCTTAAATAGTGCAAATAATATAATGAAAATTACTTCTAGTAATTTGTTTTCTGATCCAAAATCTATTTTTATTACAGTCATAATCTTCTCCATTTCTCAGGCTTGTAGTTCTTTTTTCACTAATGCAGGATTAAAATCCTTAGACCAGGGAATGTGCAAAAGCATTAAAACCACTACAAGTTTCAGAATATTTCACATTGGGTCTAGGATCTTGTTAGTGAAAACTTACAGCCCTAACTTTTGCACTGCAATTACATCTGAATTAAATACAGAGAAACCACAGAATCACAGAATATGCTGCATTGAAAGGGATCCCCAAGGATCATCGAGTCCAACTCCTGTCCTGCACAGCCCCATCCTCAGGAGTCACACCCTGTGTCTGAGAGCATTGTCCAAACACTTGAATTCTGTCAGGCTGGTGCCGTGACCACTGCCCTTGGGAGCCTGTTCCAGTGCCCAACCACCCTCTGGGTGAAGAACCTTTTTCTAATATCCAACCTAAATCTTCCCTGACCCATGTAAAATCCCATCATGTCAAATAGAAGCAGGAAAACATTTTGCAAATGCCTTTTTGGTTGGAGTCCCATAGATCCAATAATCAACAGACTAAAAGCAACTTGTATTTCTGCAGAATTAGCTAGCTATATTCCAAGAATGTCTATCTTTGAATCTCATTCAACTCACAATCAGCTGATATCTTAATCATAATTTACATATTTAGTTTATTTAATGTGGGAGTTGAACGAAGATACATGGTTAGGGTTTATTTTGATTTTGGTCTCCTATTGGAAGAAAGATCTTTCCAGTTTAGTCAAACCGAATTCTGCAGGTTAGGGGGAATATGAATGAAAATAGTTTTCCTCAATGGAACCTTGTATGAAAAGAGGAAAAAATATATTTTTCTGAGATATTAGCAAAAATATTAAAATGAAATATCTTAAAATCCTTATATTTAAAACCTGACTATATCCAATTTTAGATATGGAACCTTGCATATAAGAATACTCAGGCATCCTACAAGCCCGTAACCTAGGTTTCTGAAAGAAATATACAGTTCATCAAACCAAAGACCCCAGGGAAAAATATTTATACCTGTTGAAATTGATTTTTCCATGCAAGTGTATATATGTTGATCTGTAATTAGCTAGACAATTAAAAGAACCTTTTTTTATTAAAAAGCTCAATTTTTTGGCTTTCCTGGTCCCCCAAGTCCGCTATAACATAAGGATATAGACCATTAAAAAAAAGAAAAGAAGAAAAGAAAATATGAGGAGTTATTAAATAGGACAAAAAAAAAGGTAAAATTTCTGTTTGAGTCTAAGAAGGAAATAATGTGCATGCAGATGATGTAGAAAACTATTGAAATGGTAGCTGAAAGATTGGCATTTACAGTCATGTGGATGTTGCAGCAAGAGTTCTGTACATGTAAGCATATCAAAGTAATGTTGTGTGCTAAAATACATTTGTTTGAGTATCAACATATTTTGATTAGCAAGATCAACATTGTATAGACATTGATATATCTTTGCAAACACAAAAAACACCCATTTCTCTACTATAATGATGATTTTAAACAGAAAATTTTTGGCTAAAAAAATATCCTTTGTGTTATGAATCCATCACCAGAGCAAATGGTATAAAAATAACATGGACTAAATACCCACCTAAATATCCAGCTGAAGTTTCCAAACTGGTGCAAATTAAAAGATTTAAACATAGGAAAAAAATCCTTTACATTTATTTTAAATGTAAGAAGTAATACAGTTTATAATTTGGTTGCAAATATGATGATTTAAAAATGCCATCATATAAGATGTTAGAAATATGGATAAAATGATATTGCAATTAATATGTTTCTTCCTTATACCTTCCCTGGTCTACAACTCATCATTCAATGATTCTCACAGTACAATTTTTTCATGCCACACCCACATCTGAATACCCCAAAATTTTTCCTTTCAGTCACTGTAAAATGTTATCACTGTTACTTCCTCAACATCTCTGCTGCAGGTATGAAAGATATTTGAGTTCTGAATGCTATACTACACTTACAAATATATTGGGAAAATACTTCCTTTTGGGCCTTTCCTACTTTTTTGACCTGCTCCATATCTTCAGAATTATGTCTCCATGTACACTTTTTAATCTCACCTTTTTTGTAATTGAATGGTCTCTTGATATTGATTTAGGAGTCACTTAGCTCCCAGCTGAGGAATGGGAAAAATAGACACTAAATTCTTAAAAGTGCTGAGCTATTCATCTCAAATGATCTACCACAGGCTTTTTCTTATCACATTCCCCTCAACCTTTAAAACATGGCTAATACTCTTTGCTTATACCTCATTTCTAACCAGTAAAATAAATGCTGCTGCTCACTGGAACCAAAAGAGCTCATCAATATGCTCTTTATGTGCCTATTTGTTGCATTGTTCTTTATTTTATGCATCATAGGAGAATTGTGGACATTGCACTGCTCTCATTCAGCTCAACAATTATATATCTCACATGTAGACTACGACCCCTGCTTGTGTACATTAGCTCCAGCAATGAAAGATGAGGTGATCCAGGGCAAAGTTGTGTCCTCTGCAAGGTCTGGAGGTCTCAGTACTGCTCAGCTCTGCCAAAGCCCATCAGGATCATCCTGAGAATTATGACTGTGTAATTTCTAAGCCAAGAACTGATGCCAATAGTAAAATGGTTCTGTCTCAATATGTTTAAAACATGTGTACTAATTAAAGAGAGCACTGCCCTACCATTTCCTCTTTGTTGTATGATATAGACTGAGAAAAAAAATCTCATTGATCAATCCTTACTCTAACACTGAAAACACTTAATGTGACTGAATGTAACATTGGGGGACAGAAACAAAAACAGAACAGAAAAAAACCAAACCAAAACACCTTTAAATAACCCCCCCAAATATTTATTACAATTAAAAATTTGTATTTATTACAAACACAGAGCCCTGACTACTGAAGGGATTGTTACTCATACTTCTATTTGTCCTGTTTGGGTTTTTAAAAATTTATATATTAAAAAAAAAATCCCTAATTTGTGATCTTAGTAGAAATATGAAAATATGGCTGTTAAGCTACCAGTGTTTATCAAAATCATCCACAAAAAAAAAAAAAGAATAAACCATGTATTCTAGTTTTTCTGGATCAGAGACTATATTTGTGGGTAAAAAGAACATACACAGCTTTTAGTAGTAAGTAATGAGAACAGCACTGTAGTAATTGCACTGCATCATTGTCGCTTCTTCGTTCAAGATGTGATTGGTTTTAATGTTTGTCAAGGATACTTCTCCTTTTGACAATATTTGGATATTATTAGCATTCACTTTCGTTGTATCACACTGTGTTTTTAGAAGGCTGAGTTTACTAAGGATTCATTTTAAATTTTTTTAACACAGAAATCTGGCAAGCTAACTCTTTTTAGTGGGAATGAATGTCAGTAACACTGAAATTAGGAGTTTTAGTTAAAATACAGAACTCCTAATTTGCATCCCTGCAGTGCTTGACACAATCTTTACTCAGACAAACTCTTTTTAATGTCAAAGCATTTCTTGAGGATTTCTGAATGAGAACTTACAAAGCCAGGGAACTGTATGCAGTTATGATTTCTAATAGTTAAGGTTCAACAGGCTCTTTCAAATATAATTATTTTCATTAACTTTAATGTGATTTTGACAGACCCATATGGTTACATATTTGCCTAATCTTGATATCCATTTTGATAATCTCATTGCTGTTTTCCCAACCTGCTGAGGAACATCAGCTTTAACATCTGCACAAACTGAAGGACACCTAGAGGTATTTGATGAATGTGGCCACCACACGACTTAATTTACAGCACACCTTCTTCATTCATGGTGACAGAATACATGTGTTAAGATGCATTATACCTTAGAGCCTTTTACTTCCATGTGCTCACGCAATTCATGAATAGTCCACAAATAACTCAAATCTCAGAGAAAACAAGATGAAAAAAATAATTCAAGTAGGTCATCTTTGCTAATTTTGGATTCTCAAAGTATACATACAACCAGGCTTTCCAGTATACTTTCCAAAATTCTAGACTACAGTCTTTTTACTTCTTTTGGAAACATGTTTTGCTCTTCTGACTAGAAAGTGTACATGTATTATAATCTTTCATGTAACTGGCAATGAATTAGTACTTTTCTGAAACTCTTTTCCCACAGCTTTCTAAAAGTGGAACAAAATATCGCCTCAAACCCTAATAGTGTGAATTACTCTCCTAGCATTCAAGTATTTTACATCACTAGTTCTATAAAATTATCATGACTAAAGAAATAATAAATGAAAAGGAAACTAATATTAAAACTGAGAAATAACAGATAGAAACATGGAAGTGCATGTAAAAATGATACTAGTTTAGGCTGTGCTCAGATCACTCCTTGCTTATCTCCAAAATTAAGCTTGTTAACTCATTTTGGACCAGAATATATATTTTTTTTTCTCCAATTACACTGCCTGAGTAGTTTTTAGTTTTCTTTTTCATTCCCTCAGAACATGTAGTAGAGGTCATTTGTTAACATCAACTGCATTCTTCCAATGGGGCCAATTTCTAGAAGCTGAAAGGTTTGGGTGCTGATGGGGTGCTCTCACTTTTTCTTTTTGCCAAGGAGCTAATAACAATTTTCTGCTCTGAGCCAGTCAAACTTCTGCTAACTCTGAAACTAATTCTACACTTCTGTGATGTCAGAGAATAGAGGAAGGGAGAATATATCCTCTTTATTTTTTTTGTTTTCATAATTTAGTTTTTTAGAAGCAGTAATAACAGCTTGCCTATGTTTAAAAATTATTCATAGCCAAGACAAAAAAAGATAGTGTTTGCTCTGGCTGCAGAGTAAAGCAAAGTTAAGGATCAAATACATTGCCCAAGACCTAGGTTTTCTTTTTCATGGTTGGAGAGGCTTTACATTTCTTAAATTTCCCATGTTAGTCACAAACACTTAAGCTGACACTTTGGGACCAATTTATTCCTGTGTCACATGAGAAATATTAGTAGTGGAAGTAAAAACTTGCTTGCTCTGGAGTTGCTTTATAGCCTTCCAGTCACCACAAAAATTATGTGCACATTTAAAAGTATTACTTTAGAAAGCCTTCCAAGCAGTTTTAAAGGCTTTCACAGAATAGTGGAATGGCTGAGGTTGAAAGAGACCTCTGGAAATCATCTAGCTCAAGCCCCCTGCTAAAACAGGTTCACCTAGACCTAATTGCACAGGATTATGCTGAGGTGGGTTTTGAGTAAGTCTAGAGGAAACTCCACAAACACTCTAGGCAGTATCTTCTGGTTCTCTGTAACCCTCAAAGTGAAGAAGATTTTCCTCATATTCAGATGGAACTTGCTATATTTCAGTTTGTGCCCATTGCCATTTGTCCTGATGCTGGACACCACTGAAAGGCGTTTGGCCCAATTCTCTCCACACCACCTTGTGTACATTGATGAGGTTACCCCTTGGTCAGCTCCTCTCGAGGCTAAACAGGCCCAGCACCCTCAGCCTTTCCTCATAAGAGAGCTGCTTCAGTCCCCTTATAATATCTTTAGCCTTCACTGACCCCACTCCAGCAGTTCCTTGTCTTCCTTTAACTGGGAAGCTTCCCCCCACATTTTCCTGGCACTTAATTGTGTTCTAAACATTTAGAGGTTTATCTTTCTGTGCTCTTAAAATATTGTCCCTTTAATTCCTAGATTTGCCATCAATTTTTTTAGAGAATATTACTAAAGTTGAGCTACAAAAATAATGTTTGAAAAAAATGCTAAAAAAGAAGTTGGGAGACAGACCATTAACCTGAGCAGTACATTCAAATTTATTTTCCATCTTTCCAACTTCCCTAACACCAATTCTCTGGACTTTTATTTTCTGCTGAAGTGTGACACATTACAGGAGTGTATCATTTCAGCTCTGTCAAGAACTCAGATTCTATTTCTACTCACATGGTAGTGTATGCTAGCACCATCCTGGGTTGCTCTAGGTGGAGGGAGGTGATCTCTCCCCTTGGCTCAGCACGGCCCCAAGGGCAGGGAGTCACAGCCACCTTCTCTCTGCTGGGCTGCTGCATTCAGCCCAATTCCCCCGACACTTTGGAGGTGCTATTTCATGACCAGTTTCTTGGAGCTTGGTGCATTGATATTTATTTTAGACACTGCTTGGACACATGCACTCACCCTGAGAATATTTAACGTTACCAACAACAAAATGAACTCTGATTAAGAAAGTATTTCTGACAGGAATGAAAAGACATTTGAAACATGTGTTCATGCCCTCATCCTCTGGTGTTTCCTCTCAATTTCACATCTTTATTCACATACTTGCCAGAATTTTGTACAAGATAAAGTCTCAAAGTGTTGTGTTATGTTGTAATTCCTGTTGGAAATCAGAGTATGTCCAATATTTAATTACTCTGAACTGAAATTATGCAGGAGGTTTGTCCCTTTTTCAATAACTTTTAGGAATGCTTTAAACCATAAATAAAAATTCAATTTCCCCTTTCCTCTTACTCTCAGTAGGATTAAATAATGTTATAAAAGATAAATCAAATTCCAACTTCTTAAGCTTCTTTCGTTGCTTTAGATTTATTTGTAATTTCCAAAATAAATCACATTTGAACTCAAACCTCTCTGCCCCTTAACCATGATCCTTTTGTCCTTCAATATTGCCTCCATCTAAGTAACACTGGGGGAACAAAATATGGGTTATAGCTTTATCACAACTTTTATCTAAGCTCTTTACTGGGACCATGTCTTTGCCTTGCAATGGACCTAAAATATTGTCTCTTTTCTTATTAGGAAAAGTCATGCTTCTGTTTAATTAGATTTTTTTTAATTTTGAATGTCAAGGAGTAAAGGTTAAGTTGGTAGTGGTGGGGAGAAGAAAATGGATTCAAAACTTGAGAAAGCAAAGAGGAAATTCTAAGGACAGTGAGGACAGTCAAAAGACTGCATGTCTTCAACAGAGACAAATGTCACCCTAGGTTACTGTTCAGAAAATATCCAGATGGTTTCCTCTGCCTTTCTTTATGACTTTCTATCAGGTCATCCTCAAATAGATTCACTCCTCTATTTTTAGTTCATTCATTATTCCTCTTCGTCTCCCTCTGTGGTGATGAAGGGACAGGTCTGGTGTCAGTGGAAGCAATTGGAAATGAATAGATGTGCTAACTGACCCCTTCACAGCTACATCACAGAAAAACATTTAGTACTGCTATTTATGATCTACACAAAGGATTCAAGCTCTTAAATGACTTCAAAACAAAAGTATCATTTGGAGGTTATTGCCACAGCTTGTCCTACACAATTACTCTCTAGGCTAGAAAGCTGTTTACCAGTCACTAAAAAGTGCATTTTCATTTCCAAAAATTGCCACTCATAAATAATAGCAAGATTTGCAGGTATGATTAAAAAGAGGTAAACTTGAGTATAAGATATTGTCTCAAAAATTACTTTAAAAAATCTAGATCAAATATTTATCACCTATACTTTAATAGCCAATTTTATTCTATCAAATCCAATCTAATTTGATTTTTAAGAGTTATAATACAATAAACAGCATATTGTATTACATATTAGGAAAAAATAGGCCATTATATTTCTACTAGGTCTGCCAATCATCTGGACTCACTGACACATAGAACTAAAAGTTTGTAAAACTTTCAATTTTTAGGTAGATCTTTTCATCTATTGTCCTCAGGCACATATTCAGTGAATTTTTCTTCTATTATGTAGTTTAATACTTAAATAAAGCTTACTGTACTTTTACTGCATCTTTCAAACTGTATTTTTTTACATTTTAGAATTGATATTATTTTTTTTATCCTTCCAGAATTTCACAAATTTCTTGCACTTTTCGATGATCTTCCTGTAATGGTTATTAAAGTTTGTATGTTAGCTCAGATATATCTTCTATATAAGAGGAGTTTTGAAGAAAATGCTCAGATGGAAACTGAACTTTGTTCTAACTGATAGATGGGCAGAAAACTCAGTACTGTTTGATATGGGTTTCAGCCAGATTACATTGCTACTGAGAAATCACACGCAGGTCAGGAGACAAATTTAGAGGTAGGTATCCCAGTAAAAATCTAAGTGTCTGACAGGAGACACAAACACAATAGACATGGGGCGCAAAAAATCAGTGAGATCTCAATTTATCTTTAGACGACTGAATGACAGCTTTCCAAGCAAATGAAGGTTGGCCAAAAAGGAGCTGATGGACAGTAGCACTCTGATTTGACAAGGTGAGTATGACTGGGAGTTTCAGATTACCAAAAAACACAGCAGAAAATCTGTAAGATGACACAAAACCAGGAAAGTAGAAAAGGTATATAATAGTTCTTACCAAAGTTATATCAGAACAAGGAGATTCTAGCAGATTGAAAATTACACTACATTTAATCTAAATTCAATGGAAGGACACATATAGCCAGAAAGGAATTCCAGCTATTCAGTCTAGGCAATGATTATACATGGGCAAAGTCTCTCTTCAGGTTTGTTAACCTCTTTCATTTGACACAGGAGCCACCCTTTCTAGTTCAGTTTAAAAACTCATATGGCTAAGTTAAGACGAGAGGAATCCTACTCACTCTAGCAGCACAAGTAAGGTAATGTGAGCTGTACTGAGAGCTTGTAACAAATGTTGTTGATACCTGATTCTATAAGTTTTACTGCTCCAGGACAGCTTGCTCGTGTCGTTAAGAAGACTATAAGAATCCCACTGGGGAAAGTGCTTTTCTTTTTGTTTTGCGTCTCCCCACCCACAAGACAAAATATAGAATCACAGATTCATAGAACTGTTAAGGATATAAAAGAGCTCTAAGATCACAGAGTTCCTAAGGGCCATATCTATGCTGGACAACAACTGAACAGAAAGTTGATTAATCTGTATCAGCTTTCTGTTGAAAAGATAATCAGAAGATCATATTTTAAATTGATGATTTGTGACCATATGATGTGAGCAGCCATAAAGGCAGTCTAATTATAAAGAGAAAATTACTGAACAGAAGTAATTGTCTGATGAAAAACACTGACAGAAATTTCAGGCCAGCCTGGAACCTGTGAACTTGGGAACTAGGCCTTCAAATAAGAAATATCCTTGAAAAGTGCAGCCGACCTCTTCACAGTACAGCTGAGGTACCTAGAAACTGAATAGGTGCTGAGATACAATTGATGAGTTCAAACCCAAGAAAGTGTAATGGTCACTAATGTAAAAGTGAGAGCAGTTTGGAAAAAAAAAATAAACTGAAACAAGAATCAAACACACGAAAAATCAGAATCAGAAAAAAGCTCTAAATACCAGTTGTGATAGTCTATACTTTCATATGTCTCTGATACATAAAAGATTTGAGTTTTATCCTAAACAGAGCGTCTCTCTCTCTGTTTACTCTCTGAGTTTACTGTGCTGCACATAGTTTTAATTTCATAAATATGAACACTCAGCACAAACTTTTCACAAGACCTTGGACTGTCACTGTGGCTTCCTGGCTGACTCCAGACTCTGTGACACAGATAATTTGTGAAGGGAGATCTTGTTGCTTTTCTGTTTCCCTCCTTGTGCTTGGTTTCTGTTGCAAAAGCATAGCTAAAGGTCCAAATCTGGATGCATGAATAGTCTAAGAACTTTAGGTTCTGTTGCATTCATAAGAGCCAGTCAGGTTCATGAATAGCACTGTTTACTGAATGCAGCATATATGGTTCTTTTGGACTGCTGGTGACAAATGCAGTAACTGCAGAATATGTACCATTAATAATACACCTGCAATCACAAGTTTAATTTCCTGGGTCAACACTCAGAATAGCTAAGGATGGAAAGGCACCTTTTTTGGGCAAGGGGAAGATGACAAACCCTTTTGATCTCTGCCTATGAATTTTGTATCAAGGTCTCATCACCCAGTTAGGTATGAAATTGGGGTTCATTTTATACCTTATTGACCAGTATAGTGCGTAGGGCTGTGGATGAGTGTGCAGTCAAACCTCCCACTCTGTGTAGTTGCATTGTATGGAATATTTCTTGGTAAGAGGTGTACTTGGTTTCCACAAAACCAACAGGGAGAAAAGACTGAGCCCCTTCCACCTCACTCCAGGTTTCTCCCCAATGCCATAGCAACACCAACCACAAGACCTCCATCTGCTTTTCGTGTTTGCACCACAGGCCCAATCACATATGGAGCTTTGCATTTGCTTCCCTGTTTCATGTTCCCAAAAGCTTGGTTTGGTTTCTCCTCCTACCTCTGGGATGGCTGTGTCACCCTTTGAGATCATTTGGCTCCTTCTGAAATCTGTCTAATTCACTTGCTACACATCACATGTCTCTGTGAGCAATCAGTCATATCTGCATTGTTGATAAGTGGCTTCACAAAAGATAAATTTATAGTAGTATATCTGTAATATATATCTGTATATACCTATTTCATTGTTGATGTCTCTGGTTGTTGCTATTACTGATTGCTGCCATACTGTTTGATTGATATTATATTACTGATTGAGGATAATAATTGTTAATAGCTGACTACCAATAAGCTATACCTATTGATACAGATTAAATAAACTATAATATATTAGATACAATAGATCATATATATTGTCTTTATTAATCATAAATATATTTATTAGTGGCAAATTTTTGGTAGTTTACTTGTTAAAATGAATTTTTTTGTATTTGTGTTATCTTGTAGTAAAACAGAGAAATTTAAAAAATAAAGTCTCCGTCTTCTTGTGTATTGCTGAAACCTTTGAACCCATAGACACGATGTCCACACACTCTGAGGCCAGGTAACCCTTTAGGTTCTGCCAACATGTCACTTTCTTAGTAATTCTAGGAAGCCAAAGAAAAAATTATAAAATTTGAAGATGATAGAGTTGTTTTTAAGACCACTATGAATCATATGAATGAAGTATATTAGCATAGATAAGAACTGGAGAAACAGATACAAAAAGAAAATGAAAACAGGATTTCTACAACAAACACTACTTGCATTTTAAATTTAAAATGTGCGAAGTTTTTCTCTACAGAAGCATTTGTTAAATAGAGTGTTCTCAAAAGAGTAGAGAAAAATCACCTGCAATTCAAGTTACTGCTTAATTCATGCCTTTAAGTTCTCTTTCCTCTAATAAAGATAAAAAAATAAGAGCTGGATAGGATGCTATCTCTGGGAATCTAAGAATCTATAAAACACCAAATATTCTAAGATTAATAATAGGAACACCAGTCTGTGCAAAGTCATAATTCTGCACCTTAGAATAGAGCATGAGAAAAAAACCACAGGGTTTCCAGACTCAAGAGAGTGATAGAAAAATGTTATTGAAACAAACACTACAATCAGCTGCCCCAGATTTTTGGGCCCTGCTGCCTCTGTGCAAACGAAGTACATGTCTGCGGCAAAGCTTGGTTTCCACAAATATGAATGAATGAATGAATGAATGACATTACACTACTCTTCTCTCTCATTAGAATCAAAGAGCTGACGACCACATTCTACAGTTATGGAAAATATTTCACCTTTTACTAGTGAAGATAGTCAAGTTTATAATATTTTTTTTCTGGGAAGATCTGTCAACTACCAACTACTATAGTATAAATGGTCCAAGTATCATGACATTAAAAAGAATTTTAATAATTCTAATTTATACTGTCTTTTAGCAATATTTCAAGGTAACAAGCAGTTAAGGAAAGGCCATTCTGAAGTAACTTAATTGAGGGTTTTGTTCAATTTTTAAAATTATTTATTTACTGGTATGAAAAAATGCATATCAAAATGCCTGTCATATAAAACATTTGATAGTTTTGCTTGGGGCAAGAAAATATTGAAATTGTGTTGTTGAGTTACTTCACTTTACAAAAAAAGTCTGGAGCCAGGGATGAGAAGAAGTGGAGAGAAGGATGTAAAGGCCATAATCTGTGAGGTAACAGCAACCAGAATTCAGGCCATTTTTAAAACCACAGACTCAGAACAATTCCTGAATATCAAAGAATACAAGATCTGTCTTTGTGCAAGGATTCAGAAAGTTGTGCTGCCCAATTAAGCTAAAAGTGGAATTTTTCATGTATTATTTCTGCACAAATAAATTACAGTTTCTATACACATATATTTCCAGAGACCTCCTTCTATCCAGAGACCTTCTTCTACACAGGAGGCAACTCCTCTGCTGAGACACATCACTGTGCAATCTAACTCCTTGAAGAAAAAAGTTATATGTAGTCACATTTACTAATTGTAACTCTCTTATTTAATTTTTTCAACAATGCTGTCCTGCGGTGCATTTTCTCCCTCTTTTCTCGTTTTAAAAAAACAACAATAAAAAGAGAAGATTATTGTCCCAGTCATGTACAATACAATTGTATCATGAAGCAGTGAAAAGGGACCATATCCAGCTGTATTTTAAGTGTTATATGGGTTTTACATATGCATAGTTTGGAGACCCACCTGCTGAGTTAATGCAAACAAAAAACTCACATAGTTCAGAACTTCTAAAGAGAAAACAATGATAATATATTATAGACCATAAAACCAGAAAAGAACAACAGGATACAAAACCAGTTATTTGAAAAGCACGTGAACAATGTAATAAAAATGTAATTAACTGAATACATTGATTTCATTAAGTTATATTAGGATCAGTCCAACTCATTCTCCTTCCCCTTGATTTCTTAAAACAGTATAAATACAAAAACTATGAAAGATGTAAAGACAGCTCTGATGTTGATTTTGGTTCATTTTTTTGTTCTGAAATGGGAATATGAAAAAGGAGTTGAGATTATGAAACCATCACACAAATAGTGTAGAAGTCTTATATCAATGTATGTTAACATAACTAGCAGATAAAATCTCCTTCAGTTTTATGGCTTTATTTTTGTCCTCAATCAAGATTGCCTTGTATTTACATTTATAGAAGTAATGACACCTATTCCTGTTTTCCATCAACGAAGGAAGAATCTCTGTACCTGATGAACTCTGCTAACTGGATGAAAAACCACTTTATTCCTCAAGTGATTATGAGATTTTGAAAGGTATGTTTTATGCAGTATTTTACATGACTCTTTGTCTTCTATTGATTATTATTTTCCTCTCCTTTGCCATTCATTGCTTTGTAGTAATTTATAACATTGTTTTCTTGTATTTGTTTTCCATAACATTAGAAATGAAAACTCAGAGGATGATGTTATCACACACTGATATAATGGCAATTTCTTTTGCAAACTCTAAAACTGCCGAGGTGTTCTTCGACTTACTTCATGGTGGAAAGTTCAAAGAAGCAGAGAGAACAGTGATGTGATGAATACATGGTGCAGCTGAAGGGATATTGCAAAATTCTAATGCTTAGACCAATGCAGGAACAGAGAGTGATGCTTCTTTTTCTTCTTAGAGATAATTTTCCCATAATTTCATTTGAGCTATCGCTTTCCACTCTATGGTGTTACGAGTTTTCAAAATTAGCCTTCCGTGCATTTGCAGGGGTGCCATTGATACACCAAAAAAACAGATGAATTCCTGGATTCTTCTCCTTTAACAAGTTAGGCAAAATTTAAATTTAGATATAAGCTATAATTTAAAACTTTGGTTTAAATTCTGCGATGCTTACACATAGGAAAGAATAATAGCTGGAATGAAAGAGGAAACTGTGGTCAGGATTCATGCCTCCTAATTTTAGCTTTCAAAAAAAAGGAGTATCTATTATTAGTTGGTCACCAAGGCTATCTTACAAAACCAGTGGAAAAGGAGAGGATTTGTCAAGAGTCCATTTTTGGCTCTTTAATAACTCTGAAGCCAATGGAAAGGCAGAGGCTCCTCTGCTGCCTAACTTGGATGCTCTGAAAAATTTTCTAGAGGAGTCTCTATCTAGCTCATCATGGAGTACTGTGAGATCTGCTGGGTTATTAGTCTCATTACAGAATATCCCCTGGGGCACACCTATAGATCACACTGTCATTTCTCTTACCTTAGTGCTCTGTTTTAAGACAAAATTAATTATCTGCTGGGATGCCTTTCTCTTTTCCATGAGTGTAAGATCTGAGTCCAGCTACCTTAGGCTAGATCATGCCTTTCAGGTGAAGTTAACTTGAAAAGATCAGTATCACTCCACACATAAAATATAAAGTGCTAAAGAGAATCTGAACTGGAACTTCATTTAAGCTGATAATTCAACTTCACCAGAGGATCTAATCTGTGATTTTAGATCAGGAGTCCTCTGTATTAACTCGACAATACATTACAATATCCTCCATAATTCGGAAGGAATTTTGCAATCGTTACATTAATAGTTATCTCAGCTTTCTCTCCAAAAATTGTTAAACCACAAGGTAAATGTGAACTATGAAAGTTGTTTATTAATACTAAACTCTTGAAACTGTATTTAAATGATTTTTTGAAAGACATAAGAAGAAAGCATACAGCAGTAAAACTTGTTTATTCCACTGAAACAAGATTGGATTCTTTGAATATGTGAAACACATTCTTTTCTTTACATTTGCTGTAGCTCTCTGATATTTGTTCTTTCATAAGTGAAGCTCTTACAAAATACAAAAGGCAACATCTTAGTCAGTTTTAATGCAGAGTATACAAGTAATGGTATATAAAGTAGTCGAAGTAGCAGGAATTGCAAAAAGCATGTCTTTCAGGTACATTTAAAGATAAGATAATGGCACAGTTATTTTCAAAGGAAAACATACCTGTTCATAAGTCTCATTCAGAGCTTTTGGGTGTATAAAATTCCATAAATTGGCTTTTCTAATTGCAGACAGCAAGTTATTAGAACAAATGGTGCAAGTGTTTACAAGTAAGAGTTCAATTTACTTTCTTTATCTATTAATCCATATCATTAATTTCTTTCTTATTGAGCTAAATGGAACTCTAGAGGTGGTACCCTAAAGCTGATGTCAATGTGATGAATTTCACTTTTAGTGCCTTCTGGTTCATTAAACATCTCATTCATTAAGACTATTACATATTTAATACGATTTTAGTCATCGACGTTTGCAGATTCCTCTTAAGGCCAAATACATGTGAGCCGCTGTTCTTTTATTTTGGACTTCATGGAATGCTCAGTCTTAATATGGTCTTAGAGAAGAAACTGCTGTAGTAGTGTCCTTCATGTGCACCATCCTCTTTATTTGTTTTTGCTCTTTGCATATATTTGTTCACTTTATTGAAGAAATACACATTCAAATAGAAAAAATGGAGTTACAAATACAGCATATGGATCTATCAAGAAGGAAAGTATTGTGCAATGAAGGAGTCTATGAGCTGGTGGTCCTGTGTTAAAAGTTATCTAAAGCCTATAATTATGAATAGTTTAGACCAGATTTCATTAGATTAGATTAAATTAGATAATGGCACGTGAAATAAATCCTACCCCTTTGATTCTTTTATTCATGTCTGCTGCTATAATAGGGCATAATGATAGCATATTAGATATAAAGATTTTTAAAATTTCTTTAATTTACATACTAACTTCCTTAAATCCTAAACTACTGTTCTTATAATGAGAATAAAAAATTATTTAAGACTTTAACAAATGTTAATTCTTTAAAACTGATCATTTAGTGAATTTCTCTATTGTCCTTCACCAAAACCAAAAGTGCTTAACAATTCAGTGGAACAAAAATATCCAAAAATAAAAGTATTTTTCTATTGCATATAGAAATTATGGGATTAAGATTTTCCATAATTTTCCATAACAAATTTTCTTAATTATTATAAACAATAATCAATTTTCTTTTATATTCATGGAGAAACAATGCAATGCCTACTGTGTCAATGCTGTTGGCTCATGGTCCCCAAAAACTACTTGGTTGCACTAGCTGGATTTCATAACAAAATTAATTACATATGCAAAATTATTGCTTGACATGTTTTACAGCTCCTGACAATGATTTAGTTCAAATCTGCTAGAAGGGTGAAGCTATGTGGTCACGACCATTGGAGAGTTGTGGGCAAAGATTCGCTAACACACCATGCCTTGAATTTTACTCTTAACATTTTTACCTGTATAACTCCAACAGTTAGAAAGTAGAGAAAAAAGCTTTTTCTAAGTCTGATAACTCATCCAGCATACAATACTTGTGATTCTCTCAGAAGTAACAACTTTTTCTGTTTAATAGTAGATAGTTAAGGTGACTGTCCTCATTATGCTCTCTTACCAAGCTTGGCTCATGGAGTCATCTCTGAGCATGTGAAATGAAGAGGTGCATCCTAGGAAGTTAAAAAAATGCAATTTCAGATCAGCACGGGATATCATCAGGCCTTAGATGTGGAAAAATGGAATTTCTACCCCCTCCTAAGCTTCAGCTATTGAAATATTTGAGCAAATATTATTTAATATAATGACATCTGTATGTTTGTACACTCAGATATCACAGGGACAAGGGTCAATGAGGGTTTAGTGAGAGAATGCAAGTATGGGAACCATATTGTTCTCCAAATTCACACAAATCTCAATTCAAGGAAAACTTAGTGCAAAATTGATGCTAGAAAGTGAGGTGAGATGGATCAGGATTTTCTGTATCATCAAGACATGATGGGAATGCAATGATATTTGAAGGGCAGTTAAGAAATCCTGTTATGTCAATCCCAGTCTAACTATGTTTACTCCATTTAATAAGACTAGAAAGCAAACATCATCTTTCCAAATTAAAAAAAAAAAAAAGTTTTTACCTTTATATAGATTGCCAGAAAAGAATATTGTATAGATTGTCCTTTTAGGCTTATTAAATATGGGAAAGTACCTTTTGAATGGTAGGATTTTTAGTCAATTTTTCTTCCTGAGATACAAAAAGGCGAAAGAAGTAGTTAAGTTGTTTTTTTTTTCTTTTTTTCTTTATAAAGAGAAGATTAAAGGACTACTCAGATAAAATCTTCACTTGTATTTTATCTTTGTTTCTTTTTTTGTCAGAAGGGAAAAAAAAAGATCATGTTGTCTAGACTTTAAATGCAGAACAATCTTTTAAATCCTCATTATTCTAAAGATTACGAAGATTACATGTTCATACAACATTTCCTGGAAACAGACACAGAGAAATGACTAGCAAGTATCTAAATGAGAGACCAAGAATTCTTTCTTTCAAACACTGAAAGAAAAAAGACACACAGCATTAGCTATCTTTCTGCCATTCTGTCCTCAAAGCTATATGATAGAGATGAGCACAAATTAGAGAGAATGGCCTAAAAAGACTGTAAGTAGGTTTCTTAATACAAAATATGCTAATCTGAAGAGCACAGAATCAGCTGCATTTCCAAAAGTGCTCGGTATTGGAAAGATATAAAGAGAAGAGCATCTGAAAGTTAAAATCCTGCTTAGAAAAATGGATGTGCAAGCTCTGCATTCCAAGCACTCGCTTTAAAATTCTGCATTTTCCAGTTTTACTTATGCTATTTATGATCATTTGAGGTCAATATTTGCTTTTTTTTTCCATATCACACATGACCCACAAACCACTGTTGGATTTTTTTTCCAAGACTATTTCCAAATTTTGCTTTGAAAATTCATTTGCCAGTTCTGGCAATTTTTTTTTTTTTTCCAAGACTATTTCCAAATTTTGCTTTGAAAATTCATTTGCCAGTTCTGGCAAGTTTTTTATTTTTCCAGCATTTGGACTTTTACTGAAGTATTTTGCCTTGATATTGCACAAGATAAAATGCATAGAACATGTGAGAGCACTAAAATGAATTGAGTTCATGTTCTCTTAAACTGCATTTAGAAGGAAATAATTTGAAAGCAGTGAAGAATTAATTGTGTATCTTTGGACTAAGAGGTGTTTTTTTCCAATATAGCCATCAGAAATGCCAGGTCATCCTGCTAAAAGCCAATTGCTTCTGGGATATCTGGTAGCTTTCCATGTAAATTAACCAAAATGGTACCACAATGGAGGGAATGGGTGGAGTTTAAAAAAAAGCAAAATTCTCTGACCAACAAAAAAATACAAAAGAGAAGTACTATTTGCCACAGTTCTCAAAGAGCAAGTTGTTCTCAGTCTCTTTTTTCAGTCCTTATTCTGGATAAACTGAAACTCAGAACCCCACAATGTGAGGCAATGTTTTGAGAAAAAACCTGCTGTGGAGTCTTGATGCCTGATTTATTAAGAAAATTAAGTATATTGGGTTGCCCTGAATGTGTATCTCCCTATATAATTTAATTGGGCAATTTCTAAGCAAATCAAGAGGTAGAAACCCCAGAGACAAAAGATTTTGATACATTTTGTGGAAATTTCAAGGTAAGTAGAGGATGGAGACAAAGATAAGGAAAAGCAGGAATGAATTTGGCCCACTGTATAATTCCAAGAAGAAAATCACCACATATATTCTCTGAGGTACCAGTAATACATCCTGACACAGAAACACTAAAAAATAAAAGACACAGCTAGCCCAGTATTGCACCGCGGGACTTATTAAGGAGACCTAAACATAGTGTGTAGGAAATCGGCTGTCACTCATTCTGCATCTCATGGGACTACCTTGGCTTTGAATAATTTTTCTGCTTGAAATTCCGAAAAAAGTAATCATTCTACTACACTCACTAGGGCTTTTTCTAAAAAGACTTCTAGCATTGATGATTTTGTGTCTGTCAAAATTTATGGCTGATTTATATGTTTACAAAATCATGACTCTATTTAAAATTAAAATAATTTATTTAAGATTTTAGAAATGCCATAGATATGACAGGTGAAGTATGAAGTCAGTTTGTATTACCCTCTGTTAAGAAATGTGATCAAACTTAAAAGTTTTTCCCCTGTGATTCATGTATTGGTTTTCTTAGAACAAGTGCAATAGAATGTTTGCTATCTATATTTTCCTGATATAGTATTGGAAAATTTTTATGGAAGAACTTAGAATTTATATTCTAATGACTTTTAATAGATTACATGATAGATTCAAATATATGCATACTACCTTTCCTTTTTTTATTTGTGTGCATTCTGTATATAAAATGTTTTCATTGGGGTACAGAATGATTTCCACTGAGGCTGTTTGTTTGCTATTTTTCTCTGTGGTTGGAGAGATTGTTAGCAGAGGGCTAATAACAAAACGTTGTAGATATTTTTGAAATTGCAGCCCCTTATCTCAATGACTAAGCTGGAAGCAGAAACAGGATTTCTCAGGGAAGATTAAGTGGAAGCAACAGAACACCTGCTGAAAGACTTCAAGTCTTTCAGGTCTGTCAATAATTACTTGACTGAGAAATCCAGAACTTTACAAAAGGAAAGTCTTCACAGTGATACTTGTAAAAAGAAAAGAAGGAAGGACTCTACAAAGACCCAAAGATCTTGAAAGGACTGAATAAAAATTAAAGTAGTGTTGATGTTTTGAGATTGGATTTTGAGTGGAAACTTTTATTACTTTTCCAAAAGGCAATGTATTTCCTGAGCTTCTCTATGAGTTATCTGTGGCTGTTTAGATATCTTTTGGCTATTTTGGTCTTATCTTGATTTCACTGCTGTCTTATCCCTGAGATTATTTTTGAAAAATAATCTTCAGAACCACATTTTGGTGGAGCTCTGGAAGCAGGAAAGAAAAAGTCACTTTGCAGCAGAACTGGCATAGGAGGAGATGGCATCAGGTTATGTAGATGGCCAACACAGAGAGTCCCATCTGTTTGAAACAGGTGCTTGACAGCAACTCTGCAGACCAGGATGGTGCCCATGAGCCTACAGATGCCTAGCCCTGGTAAGTTTTCACAAGCCAACTTGATCAGGTACGTATTGAGATAGCTGATTCAGTATTATGGTATTACAAATTTTATGCTAAATATGTACTATCATTTCTCTATTTCCTCTAAAAGTCTTCAAAAATCTTAAATTTTTTTAACAAAAAATGTTGTTTGAATAAAATACATCTATCTTTACTATCTGAATACTCTGTAATTATTAGATTTCTTCCTACTCCTTTAAACATCAGACCTCAATTAACTGTTACAGTTTATGCAGAAATTAATTCCAGCACATGCTTCTTTTTCTTGCTGTAAGAGACCTGCTGTATGTGTGAGTTCTTCAATAATGATCATTATTCCTTTTTCAGACGCATAATAATGACATGTTCTGCTGAAAGGGGCTAAAATGATTTGTTGGTATGTTGAGGGGGGTTTTTCCAACCTGTATTTAATTCTCTTTAATGGAAATTAAACCTTTATATGGTTTTATAGGAATTTCCAGAACTTCCTGGATGTATGTCAAAAATACTTATAGAAGCAATGTGCAGAAAGATGAGTAACAGAACGTAAGTGATGACCATTTCCAAATAACACAAATTCCACGATCAGATTGCTATCCCTAATTTAACAGCAAAGCGGACACTCATTAAAATATATTTTCTTCTTTTTCATTTTCAGAAGTGAACAAAACACCACTACAAAGTGCCAAACTGACAGCAGTGGAATTAATTCTGTCTGCCTGATAGACAAAGCATAGCAACCAAGCTGTATTTCTTTAAATTTTAGTACTTTTGTCAGGCTTGTCTTTTTCCTCTGCTCTATGCAATGGCTCTTTGTCCATTGACATTAATTGTATCATTTCCATTTTCTCCAAAGATCTTCAGTTCAACCCTCAAGCACAGAAACTAACTGCGTGCTAATTACCATTTCAGTAACATGTAAATATACTAAACTATATGTTTGCCAAAATAAAAAGAAGGAGAAGAAGAAAGGACTTTATTTCAGATTGTTGGCTAAGACAAGTCCAATTCTTGAATCTTCCACTTACTGCTAGCAATTCTAAGTACTTTAAGGAATTATTTTTGAATAGTTACTACTAAGAAGTAGGAAGTACAACCCATTAAAAAATACTTGGGTCCTGCAATAGAGGGTTAGAAGAATGATTAACTACACTGACATCAAGGAAGAAAAATTCTAGTAAGGGCAAATCTAGCCCATCTGTGGATAGAAAAGGTTTTTAGGATTACAATTATCCTATTCCTTCCATTTTTCAGGGAAGGGGTTGAACTATTTTAGATGTAGGAGTAACTCTCTGGAGAGCTCTTTACTAGCTAAGGGTGATTGGGAGGGAGTGAGGGAAGGAGAGGAAAAGGGAAAGGAGTTCACATTTTTTTCCCAGTCTCTGAAGTTAAAAAATACATCTTTCCATAATTTTAGAAAGTACATTACAAGAACAAGAATTTTTGTAATATTAATTGTATTAAAGTATAAATTTTAATTGAATAAAAATGTTAATGTAAAAAACCTAACCAATTTCAGATAACTCAGATGCAAACACTGCACCAGCTTTCACAAACACACTAAGACAGACATTCCCTCTTTCCTATTAAAACCACATAGGGATGGATTGACATCACGAAGCTGAGTTGTGTAATTGATATATCCAACGGGCAGGAAGCCATCCAGAGGACTCCAGACTAGCTCAAGAAGTGGGCCAATGGAAACCTCAGGAGGCCCACTAAGGCCATGCACAAGGTCACAAATCCTTTTCTCCTGCATTGCCAGGTTTAACTCCTCTCCTAATTTCCAATCCCTCTCTTTATCCCTGCAGGTTATCCTTGGTCCTTTCAGAAAGTAAAAAATGAGGAAGGGCACCCTATGGTCTATACTCAGCTGTTTTTCTCTGACATTCCCATCTTCTTACACCTTTCCTCTGCTTCAGTATGAGTTCTTCCACTGGCTGCAATGCTTCAGGAAAGCCTTTCCCGCGCAGGTTTTCCTTTAGTGGAAGGGAATAACCACTCTGCCACAGAGCAGTTCCTCACTCTCCTCATCTGAGACTGGTGTTTTTTCTGCTGTTTTGCATTCCTTTTATTCCTCCCCCCACTCTCAGTTTGTTGTTCTGCCCTTTCTCAAATACAGTACCACAGGAGCTGTGGCTGAGAGGCTCTGCTGTGCCCTGTGTGTGCTGGCTGGAGCTGGCTGGAACCGTCCATGTCCACCCTGGGCAGCCCCAGCTCCTCCTCACAGAGAGTCCCCTGCAGCCAGCACCTCACCACGCACACCCAGGGCAAAGAGATACACAAACTCCTTGGGAAGTTGCAGAGAGCCTTGTCTCAGAATTCTGGGAGAATAAGTCAGAATCCCATTATCTGCTTGATTCCTTTAAATACATATGAAAACAAGAAACAAGTACTTACTGTACTATTGTATTATTTGCAGATAAATTACACTATCTATTGTCATGAAGAATAGAAAATTAATTTATTGTTGTCTTGTGTAACAACGCTTGATATATCCATTGAAATCAGAGAATAGAGAGGTGGTGGTGTTCACTGAGAATTTTTTTCTCAATATGTAACGAAAACATTCAAGTGCTTACAGATTTTTTGCAAACATGCCTGTTGAGATTTGTATAAAATCAGAAGTATAACAGAGTAATTTTTTTTCAGACAGAGGAAACTGAACACAATACAGAAGATGGATATCAATTGGTATCTCTTTTTTAAATGCAATGCTGAGCAATGGCTTGAAAAATGAGGCAATTAAGGTTTGCTTATGAACAATTAGCTGAGATCATGAACTGCTCAGATGAGTGAAAAAAGTAAATTAGGTACATGTATAGAGGATATAAGAAAAACAATAGATTTTTGAACCAAGGATAATTATATAGGAAATTATCCTGAAAAATTTCCTATATGATTAACATGCAAAATAGCTGAAATCTACCCACAGTTTGCAGGAGGACACATGAAACATGTTAGATGGTTTTAAGAACTTCCTTTCAGGGAAGTTCTTGGTTCCTCCAGGCTGCTGAGACATCATCAGCCTTTGTTGATGCAGCTCTGTGGAGGCATCTGGTTGTACCACACCAATTTCATTTGAATGTACTTGCTACTGTGATAATACATTATTCCTTGAGCTCTTCTTACAACACTGGTTCTCTTGGGCTCTCAAATTGTGACATCTTTGTGATCTGAGTTTGTTCAAAGTGTTCCACACCATCTCTGCTCTTCCCATATAATCTATTGTGATCATTGTACATACAAATTAAAACAGCTGTAAGAATAAACATAGTGACCTGTAATATTTGAGTTGCAGTCTCATATATATTAAGAATTTTCAGTCATCTACAGGGAAAAAAATTATATAAAATTATACAGATTTTTTTTTCAACAAAAATATTTATTCCAAAATAATGGAAGTAAACTGGAAAATAATTGACTTCTACTTAAATTTTATTAGTTCTGCATAACCTCGGGAAAAAATCATGTGGATAATGTAGCAAAATGTAATTTCTCATCAGCACAATTCAAAGATTGGTTTTTTTATTCAATAACAATATCATTATAAGTCAAACTGATTTATGCAGCTGAAAAATGAGCTAAATGAAGGACTTTTTCTCTCCCTTCTTGTGTTACAAAGGCACAGACAGTCTTTAGGATGGGCTTAAAAGGAACAGATGAAAAATTTTTGTTGGGTGCCAAGTAGTACTTCATTCCAAAATTTACTGGTCTGAAAAAATAAGAAACAAAATAAATTTTAACAACTCTCTTAATGCAAATCCAGAGTTGAAGAACTATTGTTTTGTTACTTACTTTCTTTGCCTTAGGGAACAAAATGCTTAGGAGAACAACGTAACCACAATTAACTGGCCTATTAAAAAAGAAAACTAATTTAAACATATAGGCAATAAACAAAATTATTTCATTACAAACCTATTCTTATGTCCAAACAGTGGCAAGGCTGAAGATGTGTTCCAAGCAGGTAAAGCAGGTATACACACACAGAGAGCCCATATACATCCTACATATACATATGCACATACATTCATACATACACATATACATACATATATATATATGTATTCACATGTATATATATGTATATGTGTGTGTGTGTGTGTGTGTGTGTGTGTGTGTATACACCTATATATCCACAGAGCACTCACATGAACACAAGGTGCACCAACACCCTCCTTCCCTCTCTGGCTGGACAGCATGGAGGTCCAGTGATGAGAAATCTATATCCATATGTAAAGTGTGGGTCTCTCCAGCAGCTGCATTTACTCAGCCTGCCCAGTGTTGAGATCCAGTTATTAAAATTTTTAGAGTGATGCCTCTGCCTGAATTAAGGTGCACACAAAACTACATGCCAAAGTCAATAGTATGAATTTTATCCAACAGTAAATGTGAAAGAGAGAGACAAAAACAAAACAGAGACAAAACCCTCCAAAAGAGTCCAATGAAATAATATACATTTGGGCAAGGCGTGAATGCCCAGGCACTTCTCCTGGGGCAGGGGAAGTTGACTTTGGATCACTTTGCACCACTGAACATCACGTGCAGTGCTGTGGTGCAAGGCCTCAGGAATGAGTCTGGGGAGCACTCTGGGGGATCTTTGATGGGTTATGACACCACCCCAGCTGCCTCTCACATGAATATCCTGGGATGTGGCCTTCCCAGGGTGAGGGGCTTTACAGCTGAGTCAGTTTGTGTAAGGGAGGATGGGTGTTCACTCTCTCTGACCAGAGGGTTTGCCACACACCCAAAACTTTCCTCCTCTCCTCTAGGTTGTGGGGGAGTGTATGTGAACATGGCCTCAGCAGATGGGCCTATGGGCTACAGATGCCTCCACCCCAAATGCAGCCAGGGATGACTTTCAGGACACCTGCTTGGTTTGGCTTTTTTGTGGATGTATTCTTCCTTCTCCCTCAGCCTTGATTCCTTCTCCCTAGACCTGAGATGAATGAACAATCACTTTGATTTTATCTCAAGTTCCCTTAAGTAGCTTGAATCATAATCCAAAGTTTCAGTCAGGAGGCATCTTCAGGGAAGGGTGGGCTTTGGTGGTTGCAGCTTCTTTATACAGTTTGGCCATAATGGGCAAAAGTCCTTCGTAACAATGTTTGAGCCATGAACCATAACATTTCAGTCTCTGACAACCTGTAGCTGACCTTGGGTTCCAATATTTCCAGTTGTCAGCACCTGGACATACGTGCCCCGGGTCATTGCCCCACTCCAGTTGCTGGTCACAGAAATACAGCTGGCCTAAACGAATTTATTAGTGGAATATCAGTCTTACATCAAGACTAGTGAACTCTGTTGATTGCAGGCAACCTTAAACAGTTTATATGTAGAAGAAGGTAAGTGAAATGTAGATTACTTTCTCTAAAGGTTACATACAATATGACTTTTAAAACTTAATTGCAATGGTAAATACCAACTGCAAGTCAGAAAAACACCTCTGTTTTGCTGCCGTCAGACCCAAGTTCCCTATATCAATACTCAGAATTGCTCCTCTGTGCACAGCACAATCATTTACCTCACACCCGAACCTGATCAGAGTTAGATCCACATACTAGAGTATCTTGCCTCAGGTTTCTTGAGGGAACTGACCTATTGAACATTTTCTGAGTGCAAGCAGTAAATGTGGATGAAATTGCAGCCAGTGTTTTTGATAAAAATTTCTGTGTATGGCAGAAGCCTTTCATGGATGACTGTGGCTAGCTCATCTTCCCAAGAAACAACAAACTCAGACTTTCCTGCCAAGAATATTCAAGTCTAGTCCTGTCCTACTGCTATGATAAAAGGATTAAACATTACTTCTTCTTTGTAATAGTATAAGAAAAGAAAATAATTTAAAATTCACTGAATCAGAGGTAGTATGAGTTGATAAACAAGTAGTTTGAATTATCTCAAAACTCCTTATTCTCTCAAAGGGATGGTAAACTCAGACACAAAGTTCTACCTAACCATGTTTGCGGATTTTATCCAGTGACTCATGAAACACAACAATGCTAAGGCTGGGAGTTAAGTGGTGGTATTTAGCCTCTCTATTATATCCAGTTATTAGTTCTCTGAATAAAAGAATAGCTCAATTCACTTTTCAAGAATGTTGTGAGACATGAGCCCACAGACATTTCAGAAAGCTTTTGATCCTGCTGCCCATTTTTCTAAATTTTCGATTGCACCATATTGTAGCAGTGTGTGTTTTAGTGATTACAGCAGTTGCTGACTGGCTTGCCAGGTGTTGTACAACACTAAGCCTGGCCAGTCACCACTCACCTCTGTGCAGCAAGATGTAAGTGTCCACAACTTATGACCCCCAGATTTCCTGTCCACTTCTCATGACTACTCAGGGCTTTGTGATTAACAATCTAACATGTACCTCTGCCTGCTGTTTCTTATTTTGAATGTAAGAATATTTTTATATTGCACTGCTGCTGAATTGTTAAAGTTTTGTGTCTTTCAGTAATAACATTTAAGGGTTTTTAATCTTGTCCAAACAGCTTTAGTATTTTCATTTACAGTTAACATTTTCAGAGGTGCACTGATTTCATCATGTGTGTGTAAGATGCTGGCACCTCATTTTGAAACTTTTTGCTACAAACTCTCTCTGTATAGTAATTTTAAAGAAAATAATGAACATTTTTGCCTCTCATTTCTGAAATCCCTGTCCTTCAAAAAATCTTTTGCCTTTTTTTTAACTTCTCTCTCTCATTTCCCAGAGTTATCAGGGAGGTAGTTTTGCATCAGATCCTAAATGTATCTGTCCTGGCTACAAGTTTATTTCTTTGATGGCAGTAAAGATGAAATAGAAACTGTATGTAATGACTTTGCAGATTATAACATGAGAGGCATGAGAGGCAAATGTGCGGTATCCATCTATTGAAAGCAAAAAATAGAAGGATCTAAAATAATAAATCCACAGCTGAACTTCAGCTTCTAGAAAGAATATTTGCATAAGTTGATAGACGATAAACTCCTACAAGAGAACAAGGTGATGAATAAGAGCATACATGGATCTGCTGAAATTAGGAAGGGTCAAACCCATTTACTTGTTTTTGTGACAGGGTAACACACATTGTGAATCCTGGAAGAACAATGGATGTCAAATATCTTGATGTTAGTAAGGCTTTTGACATTGTTTCACATGACATCTCATAAACAAATTTGAGAATTCTTGCTATAAATTTAGGAATTCTTGTTTTCAGAACTAATGGATGCACATTGGTAGGAAAGACAAGGATTATAAGGTATATTCAGGCAGGTATTATCAAAAAGAATGGCAGGTTACCACAACAATCTGTTCTAATTTTGAGCACTATTTAAAAATATCTATGTTTTAGATAACAATAATTTAAGAAGAGAGGCTGGTGTGTTGCAGAACAATAGTAAAATAAGTACTAGAGAATAGGCTAGAGTATGAAATATTTTCAAAGAAATTGAGATATGATCTTAAAAAGATTGGATGCTGTTCAAATAAGGACAAGCCCAAGATCACTTACAAACAATGAAGAAATAAACCTAACTATTCTAATAGATCAGATTGTGAAAATGTAAATGACAAGAAACATCATAGACAGTATCCAGGAAAGGCATTTTCAGATGAGGCAAGTGCAAAAAAAATGTATATGTGGAAAGCACTGGTGATGTATGCAGTACTGGCCACACATGTTTTGAAAATATTTACTCATACTGAAGTAGATTTGACACAATAATGCTTCTAGAAACATGTGGGGAAAAGGTTGACTATTTTGAAGAAGAAAAATAGGTTTCCTTCTTTTATCTGCAAAACAAAAGGTAAGAAAAGATACAGCTGAGGTGATAAATCACTTTCCCACAGCCTACATTATATGCATAAACTTCAGGGTAAAAAAAAAAAAAAAGCCTTATTTTAGGTAAAGGATGATGTTGACACAAGAAAATGATGAATTTAATCTGCCCATAAATGAAATTAGATTGTAAATTATAACACTTCTAACCATCAGAGGAGTGACATTTAGTGGGGAGAGGGGAGGGGGGAGAGGAGAGGATGGGGAGGGAATTCAAACCTAATAAGCTGATTAAGTTCTATCTTGAAGCTAGTTAAAGGAACTGTGATGAAGCAATTGCCTGCTAGAACAGCTGGAACTGGCCTTTATGCTTCAGGAGAACCCTTCCTGTTCCAAAATCTTCATCTTACATCTAAATTTAAAGTAAGTGTGTACAGTAGTCATTGAACTTCTTTTAGCAGTATGCACCTATATGCCCTTGGTAGTAAAAATCTGTGTTCTTTGCCACTCCCTCACACCACTCTGTGAGAGCAGTCTGGAATCAGGCCTCTGACATGTCACAGACTGCAGGAGATAGCATCCTTTGGCATCTCACCACCCTCCTGCACTGACTTCAGCAGCACTGAGCAGCAGCTCTGGCCCCCTGTGCACTCCATCCCATAACAATCCCTGCACTAATTGCCTTGCATGAGCTGTCACCCCTGATGGCAGCTCTACTGATTGTGCATGCTCCCTGGACATGAGTTAAATAGGAAGTCAGATATGAATCTGTTAGGTCTACCAGAGAGAGGCTTGTTCAGTACCTACTGGTTCAGCAGAATATTTCTCATATAATGTTTTGGTTCCAGTTGCAGCTAACTGGGCCCAGCTCCTTTCTGCTGTGCTGTGCTACATGTAGAAACTATTAATTCTTACATTCTATACCTCAAACACTTCAAAGTTTAAATTACAGATTTATCATTATTTCATGCAAAGTTATTCCTAGTAATGAAAACAAATACACACACAGACACGAGTAGCTATATACATATTTCAAAGTATAAATGGAAAGCATAAAGAACCTTTAAACAAAAGAGTTGTTCTGAAATTATATTTCTGAGGTTCTAGAACTAGGAATTTTCTCTTCACATACCAAGCCTCTGCCATATTGTCAGAAAATGGAAGTCTCCAAGAATACCTGCAACTAGACTGACATCTTAAATAAGGAATCAAAATAATCATTTGGAGTACCATAACCCTCAAGGAGAACACATGCATGTGTGCATGGTAAGAGAGAGAATTATCTCAAAACTGTCAGTAATGACAAACTGAGTGTTGCAATATTCAACATTGTAAAAGATCTGATTAATATATAATTTGATTTTTCATGTTTAGATTGACCATCCATAGATGCACTGAGAAATGCCAACATCTCTGAGGATTAGTTGGTCACTGGAATAGGCTCTCCAGGAAAGTGGTCATGGCAGCAAGCCTGCCAGAGTTTATGGAGTAACTGGATAATGCTTTTAGTTTTAAGCAGCCCTGAGAGGAGCAGGGAGTTGGACCTGATTATCCTTATGAGTCCCTTACAATTTGAAATATTTTGTGATCCTATGATTCAATAGTGAATTCTCATGTTTTCCAGAAAAGGAAGAGAAATTATTTTTTAATCTCATTTCTCAATATATCCTCTAGTGCTGATAAAAAAAAGTAAAGGAAAATAAATAGCTTGGAACATCTGAGAACACTAATGGTGTTCATATGGCATAAGCACAGTGCAAAAAATACCAACATTCCTGTTAAAACCACAGATAACTAAGCTCCTGTTATTGTCCTGTTTAAATAGTATATACTTTTTGTCAAGGGTTAATAGAAAATATGGAGGAACTGAATGTTTTCATAGATATTCTGGGGTAAGTAAAGAATTTTTCTGTTATATACACCTTGTGAAATAGATCTGAGAGGAAAGTCCAAAATAGTGTAACAGAACAGGGTGTAAATGTGAGAGAATGCACTTCTTGAACACAGTATATTTTCACAGACAGGTGTTTTTTTAAAAAAATTACTTTGAAAAATTATTTGATTCATGTAATGTTTATGCTCTTAAGAGCTCCCTTGCTGGAATCTACGCCTGTTGAAGCAAATGATAAATCTCCCATTCATTCAACCGTGCACTGAGAGTTTTTGCAAATCCTCCTCAGAACACACTGTTCTCAGATCATGCTTTGAGGAGCTGCCTAATCTGGCAGCCTGACAGAGGAAGATGCTTCAGCCTTGTGCTTCCAAAACTAGCTTCCCAATAGGCACATATACACACACGTACCCAGGACATGCACACATGTATGCACCCCTGTGTACATGCAGGTCAAAACAGACAGAAACTGCAGCACTTAGGAAATCCTCAACAGCAAAAGACTCATCCTGTTCCCCTTTCTGGCTGATCAAAAGGAAAGCCTGTTAGTGGAAAACAGTCACATACAACTTGTAACCCTCCAGAAGCTGGGCTCAAGCACTCAGGCTGCCCAGTAGCTGCCCTGGATCCCAGCCTTCCCAGCTGCTGGCACCTGAACAGAGAAGCCTCCGAGACCACAGCCCCACTCCAGTTATTGGTACTCTAGCCTGCATGCAGAGACATGCTGACACATCCACTCACACAGTACAGATTGCTGCAGCAACCATCCTTGCACACTCAGCTTGTTCATTAGCTGGCCCTAGACCCTGACCCAGCTGCCTCACACACAGACATATGAAAGCTATGCTGGTTCAAAACTATGAACCTGCCCTGGTGATATGGCTGCCTCAGACTCTGTGGTTTCTCCAGTACCTGGCATGGACCCTCCTGTCCCTGAGGAAGCCAACTTTCAGACTCCCTGGTCTTGCCAGGATCCAGAGCAGACTCTGGGGCCACTCTGACACCCAGCTGCTGAACCTCTTCTACTTATTGGCTGGTCCATCTCTAGGTACACAGGTGATTACACACTGAGGCACACACCTAAACATGATGAACCCCTTTTGTGATCTCTCCAGTTGCTCCCTCCTCAGACACACAGACCCTGAGACTCCTCCTGCTGCACCCAAATCCCCAGACACACATGCACATGGGACGGAGATCCCTGCACCTGGGAAAATTGAAAATGAGTGTAATGAGAGGACAAGACAAATTCTTTGAAATGGTCCTTGTCTTTGATTGCAGCAGGCTCTTCCTGACATCTAGTAATGCCTCCCATATTTCCAAAGGCTCTCATTGCCTCCCACTGATTGAAGGAAGGATTAGGTTGGTGGCCACCCTCAGGCCACAGGCTGAGGTTACCCTGTGACCCTTGGGGAGCAGCCACCTCAGGGTCTCCCTTTGCTCTGATGAAGTTGTTGAAGTTCTCCCAACTGTCATTGCTCCTCTGTGCTCCTTTGTGTTCATGGACATCTGCCTTTAATCACATTGAAAAATCATAACATACCCACCTCTGCTTTCTCATGCTTGCCTTTGTCTCTTTTTTTGTACCATCTACACTTTTCTCTCCAAGTTCTGTGTATAACACTAGATGTTTTCACTTGAGGCTTAGTTTTCCTGCAACTGACAATGAGGTGCTAGTGTACTCTGTAACAGAGACACTGCAGCTGATAAAGCTGCAGGAATGGGTATGACAGATGGGAAGTTTAGAAACTAGCCTGGTATAGTTCCATTACTGTCATCATGAAAGCAGACTATTAAAAAGCTACAGAAGAAATTGCCATGAAAAATACTGAGCAGAAAAATGAAGGGGAAAAGGGACAACAAGCTTACAGGATGAAATTAATCCAAAGTTATTCCGCAGCACTTTACAAATTATTTACACAGTGATGAGTGTGCTTCAGATTATATCAGGAATATTTGCAACTGTAATGGGGAGGAGTTATTTTACAGACTATAAAAAGACAGTAAGCCTCCCAGAATATTATTCCCATAGGACAGATAGGACCTGCCTTCTTAAGATCAACTGAATTGAAGGTCAGCAAAGGAAATAAATAACATGGAAGGAATTGCCTGTTTTTCCAGAAGACTGAGGTGCTCTAGTCATTTTTTTTACCACTACATAAACCTAACATTTTCACAAGGTGGACACACCTTATGTATGATAACACAAATATTTAACCATTTTCTTTGCTGGCTCTAAAATCTCAACTTTATTCCCTTCTCCATCTCTGAAAGGTAAAACTGTTCCTCAGTAATGGAGAAAAGACAAATGAATTTTGAACAGGAGGAAAACTTAGTCAAAGGTGCAAAACTGCTTAAAATCAATAGAGCATTGTCCATAGACATTTCACATGTGATAATGAAAAAGAAACAATGAAATTACTTGCACTTAATGCAGTAGAGACTGTTGAAGAAAAGTGACCTAGAAACATACTTAACAAAATCATAGAGATTGAGGTATAGCTATAAGGGAGTTTCAAGTGATGAGTATGCTCACTTAAATCAATTTTAAAACAAATCTGAAACAACATTAATTAAAATTACAGCAGTATTAATTCTGAAATGGCCACAGTAGAAAAATCTTTAAACTGCCATTGATACCACCACTCTAGCTGAAATTCCACTGACATTCTCTTCATTAATGCTCTTCAGATGATGTTAATATTTCTGCAGCTTCAGACCAAAATTTAGCCTGCCAGTTGAGGACATTTAAATAGCTCTACTTAGCTATTTTTCGCTTTCATTTGGTAATTGGCAAAACATTAAATTTTTGATATTTCAAGCACATTTATGGCATCTTAATTCTGAAAAGTAAAATTTGGTAGACAGACTGAAAAACTTCAGTTGCTCTACTTAATTATATTACTTTTCTAAACTGTGCAGCTGCATAAGAAGCTTTCAAAAGAGTTCTTGAACATGCAGTTGAAGCTGCTTAGCATAACATTTGTCCACTGCATCTTTGGAGTATCATTGTTGTGCTTAAACGCTAGTAGGCGGAATATGTATTTGCACAACTCCTGGGGTTTTTTGGGTTTTTTGCTGGTCACTTTTTGTTACACAACACTGGAACATTTTCGTAGGTTCGTCCGAGGTAAATGTTGGAGCTGTTGTTCCAACTCTGCCCTTATTAACTTGATGCATGATAGAAACATTGTAGTACTCTGTGCAGTGACCTGATTACTACAGCATAGGCAGAAAATTGAGGGGAAATTGTAGTGGAAAGTGATAATTTCTACTAGGTTTTTTAAGTGTACAATAGACATTACTAGCTCTGGATATGGTAGGAGAAAAGAAAAGTACTTTTTTTCATCTTGTCAACTTGATTCAAGAGCAAACACAAAACAATTCAAGTGCTTTTCATGATATACAAATTTTTATTTTAAGCAGTTTTGTGCAACCCTATGCTGAGCGTTGTTTGAGAGGGTATTGTGAATGTCACGTGGACTGGTTGTTTTGTTGTGTAGCTTCTGATATGACACAGGGTTGATTTTTATTTAAGAGTTTACAGCTGATTTTTTGGAGTTCACATACTAAGGAATTCAAACCCTGCTATCATGTCAGATAGCATGATTCTGAGAATGTCCTGAATATTGTCTAGCAATAAAGTAAAATGAGGTGAAAATAAGGGAGAAGCATAAGGCCTCATCAGAGTTAAAACACTTTTTAAATAAACAGGAGTTATGAAGAAGTTTTAAACAGTAATTTTTTTTCTCTGCAATTGAAAGTTACCAACACAAGGGTTAATAATCAGAAGTTATCTTTTTTTCTGACAATAAGTGGTTTTGAAATACTGGATCTAAAAGGCATTTTTATTCTCAAGAGACCTTCCTTAGTATTCTATATCCTATCTAGGCTATTCAGTAAATCTTTCTGGCTTGACACCTCATTCTTTAGTGTGCTGGCATGCTGGGCTGTCCCTTTAAGGCACCAGCTCTCTCTGTGCAGAATGTGTTCTTTACTGCAGAGTGACACAGATTCAGTGGGAGTGTTGAAAAAGCAGCAGTTTTGATAGACTGCATTTTCTCTAAAAATGAGAGTAGTTTGAATATCTGCTTTTTCAGTGGGTAAGCTATGGAACCTGTGTTTCTAATAATACAAAAGGTGATATTATATCTTCCTTACATTGGGCTCTCTTCTGTTTTTCATAGGTTCTCAGACTCTGGAGGATTAATGGACACTGGACTTCAAGAGGATAAAGGCACCCAGACCTTTACTGATAAAATCCAATTCTATGTATTTCCAACGGGGAGTCTCTAGTCAGCTATTAACTTGTGAGCTGATATTCTGCAACACAATTCAGAGACCCTCAACTCCACAAATGGACTTAGCAGAGGAAGCTTTGGTACTTAACCTCCTCAGGGTTTCATTCTGTGCCTAACTCAGAAGCTCTTTGTCCATGTTGCACAGGTATTTATAAAGCTCTGTATACAACTACTTCCTCTTGGAAGGATTAGAAGTTAGGCTCAGCAGCATTTATAGATCACAGGTCATAGAAAGGCTTGGGTTGGAAGGTACCTTAAAGATCATCTACTTCACACTCTCCTGCTGTGGGCATGTCCACCTTCCACCAGATCAGTTGTTGCTCAGAGCCCCATCCAACCTGGCCTTGAGCACTTTTAGGGATGGAGCAGACACCTGTTCCAGTGCTTCAGTACCTTTTCAGTAAATAATTTAATCCTAATGTCTAATTCAAAACAATCTCTTTCAATTTAAAGGCATTGCCCCTTGTTCTGTCACTACATGCTCTTGCAAATGGTCTACCCATCCTTCTTGTAGGCTACCTTCAGATTTGTCACCCTGAATCCTTCTCTTCTCTAGGCTGAACTATCCTAATTCTCCCAGTCTTTCTTCGTAGGAAAGGTGCTCCATCCTTTTAATCATCTTAGTGGCCCTCCTTTGGACTCAGTCTTAAAGCTTGTATTCTGAACTTCTCATAAATTAATAGTTATGAACCTCCGCAATACAGAGACATTCTTGCTTACAAAGGAAATTTTTAATGTTGCTAATTAATTTTTGTAATTCCATCTCACCTTTTAGCCCTGCAAAATAGTTTATGCCATTGGCTGCCATTTGTTGTCTCCATTTATTTTGAACCTTGTACTGTTTTATGACTTCTTCATGCCAGCAAGAGGTTTGTAAGAAACCCACAACAAAGCTTAATTCAACATATTCTGAAAGTTTTTTCAGCTATTGGGACTACACGCTATTTTTTTATTATTATGCAAACCTACTGTTCATGAATATTCCCAACTACTAAATCTAATAGGAAGAGTAGAGGTCTATAACTGGATTTTCCTCACAGAAATTTAAAAAGTGTCTACTGAACTACCAGTTCAGAAACATTTAAGGATTTTGAGACATTTAGAGGCTCTTATTTATTTATTTAATTTATTATCACTAGAAGAAGTAAAAAATGTGAAAAGTCAGATAATCTGAAAAAAAAGAATCTATTTTTCCCGGATTTCTAGAGAGGTATGAAAGCACAAGCCAAAAAGCAAAATAAAAACCCAAACCAAAATAAAAATGAAAAACACATCCCAAACTAACCAAACACATAAGTAGCGATAATACAATTTGGAAGAATTCTCAGAATTTAAAAAAAGTCCTCAAATCTTTTGAGTAATCCATGACCTGTCATGATGACTTTAAAAGACATTGACAAAGATAACTACTTATGACTAATGCACCAGTTGTTTTGAGAGGCCCTGAATGTAAAAGTTCCATTTTAAGAGCTGATATCAAACATGCAAATTTAAAGGAGCTCCAATAAACTTTTGAGCATCCTCCATCCATCCTTCAATTACCTTCCTCTAATATTATGAGATCTGAATAGGGCTGGTACTGCTGAAACATCAGCTCTTATTTCACTATCAGGGCTGCAATATTCTGCCACTATGCACTGGTTCAATTAGATCCCCACCACAAATAACAAGAGACACAACTGAGAGGCATGAGGAAAACTAAGTGTTGGGACCAAAGCCCTACACTAAGCAGGGCTTAGTTTAGCACTTAATATTTAGAATTAGATTTAACTAATGAAAAAGTGTTATGTGTGGAAAAATCTGGACGAAGAAGCAATCAGACATATTTTAAAATAGAAAGTCACAAAGTTAGGGTTTGTTGGAGCAAAATCCTACAGAAAACAGACTTTTGCTCTTCTATCCAACCAAAATGAAGCAAACCTGACTGTGTTTCAGCCACACTTCTGGGCCAGACAATAAACATTCTATGAATGAACACTCTTCACATTTTTCCAGGTTGAGGAAAAGATTTATAAATCTTTGTGATGTTGTATATGAGAAAAGTGTGAATTCCAAATGAAAGACAACAATGTACGTCACCTGTGGTTGCCTATACATCTGTTCACTTATGGTACATGAAATTGACACTGGACAAGAAAATTCTGCCAAAGTTAGTCAATGAAATGTTAAAATGCTGCTTATTTCAGTAGGTCATGGACTATGGAATCCTGCTGTGGGGTTACTCTAACACTTCTCTGAAGCATTTCACTGAAGCAATACAATTCATCTCCTTTGCAGACAGATATTTCCCATCGGATTTTGAATAAATGCAGCAGTTTAAAATTTTATGGATACACTCTTTTTGCTCTCTCATATTCTTTCTACTCCATCCTCCCTCTCTCCTTACTGCACCTTGTTCTGATCCATCCCCTTCTGACTCTTACAGTCTGTTACTCAGTAATCAATTACTTACTGGGCACTTTTACAATTGGTACCAGCCACTTCCAATGGATGCACCATAGGAGACACTGAGCCCATCTGTCAGGCTGGTGGCACCTCTGTGAAAACATATTTAGGAAAGGAAAGAAAACACCAATTAAAAATACCAGTGCAACCAGAGCTATAGGAGGTGATCCACAGAGGAACTGGTAACACCTCAAGAGGGGCCGTAGTCAGTGGATAAATCCCAAAGGAACTACATTTTCCGGAGGACCCATGCCAGTGCAGTGGAAACTAGGCTGTATGAGTTCTTGACTGCCAGCCAGCAACAGACCACCAAGTAAATTTTGCATTTATGAATACTGGTTTGCTTTCTTCTGTGGTTTAATTATGTTCTTTATAAGAGTCAGTATGAAGCACTCTCATTCTTTAAAAAAATCCATGTCTGTTATATTAGAGGTTAAAAACAAATCCATTAAAGAATTAAAGATGCTCATGCTTTCTTCAACTTCATTTTCTTCATGGTTAACTTAGGAGTTTAATTTTGAACTGCTTAAACTCCCTATTCCACTCTACCACAGTCACTGGGCAAGTAAATCCCACCCCACAAAAAGCGAAAGACAAAAGAAGATAAATTGGGGAATTAAAATAATTTGAGTCCTGTTGTGGGGAAAAAAAATTACAACTTTAAACAAAAAAATATGTACACAAACTACCAAATAAAAGCACAATAATAATGTAGGACTAGTGGGATGATTATGACTGCAAAAGTCTTAGGTTGATGGATGCATGTTTCGCTGTAGAATTGTTTCAGAAATGCTTAAAGCAAAGGATCAGGTCCAAGTGTTTCTTGTTTATTTTTCTGCCCAATAAGAAATGCCAGCTATGATAGTAATGAAAGGCATATATTTAAATGGGGGAAAGAATTGCAATGTAAGATGTAACTTCTGACTTCTAGTCTTTTTCACTGCATACCTTTAAAAGTGAAGCATTTTTATTACTTAATTGAAGCAAGACTCTTTATATAATTTAAAATAGCAAGGGAATGCTATGATATTCTGGAGGTGTTTCTATATTTTTCTCTTTTTGCAAAGTCAATCATTCTGCTCCTGATATCATATACATATATAAAACAATCTGAGTCAGAGAGATTCAATTTATAGAGTTACTCTCAGTGTTACTCTTTTCTTACAATCAGAACAGCCCTTCACTGTTCCTGTAAAGTTCAATACTTATTAGAGAAATGTGGAAATGAAAAAGGCCAAATGTCCTGTAAAAATGTATTTATGTAGATAAAAGACTATTAGACTAATATTTCTGAACTTATACTCTGGCAGCTTGGTGCTTAATGAGAAAACTATGCTCAAAGATTTTCTCTCATTCACCATTCAGGCTTTGAAGAAAGTTTTCTAGGTTAGATCCAAAAAAAAGGACCTGAAGTGGGGTTGGTGAGATTTAACAATGAAATCCAAAAGCATCAGCTGAAAAGCCCTGGTTAGGAGCAGCTGTACAACCTCAGCAGGTTTGTATGTTTTCTTAGGGGTCCTTCTAGCCATAGAAGCAAGAAAATCCTTCCAGAAGGGAGTCACAACACTTTCTGATTTCTGATCACACACTGATTTTCCACACTGAATTTTCTCTGAAGAAAATTTCCTTTTCATTGTCTGTGTCAGAAACATAGACAGGTCAGGTCTAGCAAATTTAGATTAGCTGTTGTGTCTAGATGTGGCTTTGTGCATACCCTGAACTCTGCATTACCACAGTTCAGCTTTAGTTCAAATATAAAATTATTTTATCCATCATCCCTAAAATCTGATGTTTATAGCTGGAATAACAGAATCATAAATTGTTTAGGTTGGAATGCACCTCTTGAGATCATCTAGCCCAAACCCCTTCTCAAAAGGGCTCATTTGGAGCAATTTGACCATGTCCAATCTGGTTTTTAATATCTTCTTGATTGGAGACTTCACAACCTCCTATATATATAGTTTATGTAAGTATTCCCTGATGTCCTTTTTCAGTGAGAGTAAGAAAGTCTTTGCTACAGACTTTCACTGTGATCTTCAGTGTTTTTTGCTCCTGAATGCATTCTTCCTGGTAAAGATGGAGGCAGAAAGGCCTTTGAGTACCTCTGCATGTTCCGTGTTATCTGTCACCAAATCCCATGCCCCATTCAGCAAAGGGGTACTGTTTTCATTTTTGCTATTTATTTACTTGTAGAATCCTTTCTTGTTGGCTTTGCTAGATTCAGCTCCAGAAAAGCCAGCTCTTGGCTTCCCAAGCCCTATCCCTACAAGACTGCAGAGCAACTGTCAACTCCTTCAGGGTCACCTGTCCCTGGTTTGAACTCTGATAAACCTTTTTATGCAAGTTTGGTTAAAAGCCCCTTGCTCATGCATGCAGCCCACACGCTGTCTTTATTTCCTACTTGTATGTATGACTCTTTCTTAAGTTTGAACGAAGTGATCCTTGAGTATCAACCAGCTCTCCTCTCTCAGACTTCATCCCATGGGATTCTCAATCAGGTCCCTGAAGAGAACAAAGTCCTCTCTCCAAAAGGCCAGGATTGCAGACCTGCCTTTAGCACTACTCCCTCCTTTTAGGATCTTGAACATCAGCATTGCAATCAAGGCTGTCTCTGACTTTCACATGCCAACCAATTCTTCCTTGATTGTAAGTATCACACCCGGGAGAGACCCCTGCCTTGTTGGCTCCTCAATTGCACATGCCATGAATAAGAATAGGCAATAACATTTTGACCAATTTTGTATTGTTCTTTTCTAGGAAATAACAATATTTGTTACGAAAGGGATTTGCTGCTGGTTTTATAACCTATTGCTTTGAACTCTGAGACTCAGCACCCAGATTCAATTCTCTTTTTAATCTGAGGGTTTTCTATTCAATCTAACCAGTTATGTACCTAACTTCTAAATTATTTTTAAAACAATGATATTGTCAAGATGTAATTTCTTTCTTTTTAAAGAGCAAATTTTATTCCAGTTTTGGAAAGGTTAGCTGGAAGCACCTATCCCACAGAAAGCAGTACTCTCAGGAGAGGGCCAGTCAAGGAACATTTATAGACTTATACTCTAATTCAAACCTATTTATGTCTTCAATTAGGCTATCAAATTGCCTATTGAACATTTTTCTTCCCATGTATCAACTCTGGACCTAACACAATGACTTATGATACAATGTCTTAAACAGTCAGCAAATTAAATGTCACTAACTAAGACTATTGAGGAAAGTAAAGCAAAGATAAAATTTCTTTTACAAAATAACAATATTAAAAATGAGATCCTTAGGATTTTTCACCCCCTCCAAACAATAAGGCAAACAAGCCTTTGCAAATTTGGAAAGAGACTAGAGCTTATCATTTATCTCTATCTGAACCAGTCACCAAACAATTTCTTAACAGACAACAGAGAGGTACATCAATTTTTAAGGTGTGATTCATCTGACCTAATTTGGGAATCTACATTAAGTGGTGATGAGCTGCATTCTAGAAACACTTGCTTCTCTCCTTTGGCTATAAAGGGAATATACACTTCTGTCTCAGGCAGAGACAGATGTGTATTGCAGATGCTTACATCAGATCAGATGAATCCCATGCTAGATGTACGAATGAGGTAAGTCAAGCAACTCCGAAAATAACTAGAGAATGTAAACTACATCCTTGTGCTGCTATGATCTAATAAAGATGATGATACTCAGAGCTTCTGCTGTGTAATGGTGGAATAAACAGATAAAGAAAATATAAAAATAGGAGTTACTGCTTAGGTCTCCATGGAAGATGGAGATAAACAATGGCACTTGCTTTCTCAGAGTATCCTATCTGTCTATGTAGGAAGAACAGAAGTGGTACAAAGAAAACCACTTATATGATCTGTTGAATTTGGTTTCCTAGAAGAGTCCAAAAAAAAGAAAGTGTAAAATGACCACTTTTAAGCAGACACAATAGTTAAATATATAACTATTTGATCACACCCTTTACTAATTACAGGAAAGATTGAGGAACGTGCAAAATAATTTATTTAATCTTACTATTCCTGTCAGCTCTTTCCATACCAAATACATATACTCCATGGGAATTTTCAAACTATGTAAATGACAAAGATGGAAAGAACAGAGGAAATGACTCTTGGTTATTTTAGGAATACTGAACTCAAATACAGCCTTAAAATTGCCTCACTCTTAGTCATCTCTTCTTTATTATTTTCTTTTTTCAAGCCTTTTAATATCCAAACACTTCATTATTTAAGTATTTGTTATTCTTCCCTGTCATTCCTACAGCACTTGGCAGGCTGTAAACCTGTATGACTTCATAGACAAGGCAGTTTTGTGATGCTAGCAAGAGTTCACTCCAATTTTTCACTGTATCCATAACATTTTTCTAAGCTTTTCTAGAATGCATAATAATATTGTAAGAAGACTTGTATTTCAATGAAATATTGTACTCTTAGTGGAAGGGGGGATTTGCTGCTGGTTTTTTTTTTTTTGCTTGTTTGTTCTTTTTTTCAAATTGAGGGGTGTGGGGGGTGTGTGTATGTGCTTTTTGGGTTTTGGTGTTCCCTTTTTTTTTTCCCGGAGAAGCAATCAAGGCCATTCTCAGTGATATACATATTGCTGCTATTGCTATTAGGGAACCTAATTTGGAATACTGAGCACCCCAACTGGAGTGTAAGAAATTTTTATAGTGACTAATGAGTGCTTGAGAAGTAATCTCAAATGACAGCTCAGAATCCCAACTACTACCAACCACAGCAAGTCATAGAGAATCTTCAGTTAAATAATCAATGTCTTCTTTAGTACACTCTCTGCACATCTGTTATTAAACTATATTTTACAGACATGTAGAAAAAAAGACAGAAGTCACAGCTGGCATAATTCCATCAAACTAACTCATTTGCAGTGAGAATGACATTTTTGGTGGGAGCAATAGATAATATAATGTAGAAAAACTCTGTCAGAAACAGAAAATATAAATGTTTTTCAGAGGCTGTGTTTTAAAGCCAGCACCAGAGTTTCTTTCCATTGCATGGTTATACCAAGCTTTTTTTTTTTTCACTCTTTGTATTTAATAGCATACCAAGCTGTTGACCTATAACCACAGCAAATCATGGACACTGCATGAGTACATGAAAAAAAGTAAGTCTGTACCTTCAGTCATCTAAATACTTAGAAAAATATGTTACAATTTCTGTAAGACTATTGCTGCTTAATTACTTGTAATTTGTAGTTCTTTGGGGTATTTTTTTCTTATAAATAATTAAACTCATTAATCATGTTGTCTCATAGTTTTCTTTATTAGAAATGCAATGATAGCAGATCATGTGTTCAGAATACTTTGAGATTTGGACTTAGAATAGAATCATCAGTCTATTTCATACAAAATTTTAAATTTACTTTAAATACTTGCTGCAATATTTCTAAAGAATACTATCAAGTTTTCATTGCACATTGGTGGCTTGTTGGTATTTTTTTCCCCCAATATTAAAGTTATGGAGATTCCTAAACTTTTTTCAAGGAACAACACAGTTTAGAGGTCTAACATTACCTTCTCATTTCATATTTCACCCTTTAGGTAGTGTAGTTCTACGAACATATATTCTACAGATATAATGAATATGCCATAAAAAGATCTTGGGAATACATAGAGTTAAATGTATGCACTCACAGTGAAGTCCTATAGCAGGGCTGAGTGGAAGAAGAATGGCTTGTTAAGGTCCTTTATTTATACTGGGCATGGATGTAGGGATTTCTGGGACAGCCCCTCTGCACTTACACCCATGCCTTGTGAAATGTGAGCGACTTTCCTCTGTGAAATTCACACACATACTGACAAGACAATTTTATAGTTTGTGCATTTATAATGAGCTGTATGCAAAAAACTGATCATCTAGGGTTTGAGGATTTTTTAAATCTCTTTTTTATTGCTGTTGTCCAGTGATATGTTAATATTGCTTAGAAAAAAAAAAAGGAAGCTATATTTGTGGATAAAAAGCAATAAATTCTGTCATGAAATATCTGTGTAAAGGAGGTAAGTAGGATCCTTCTTGCAAGAGACTAGTAAACATGAGCACAATATTCTAGATCTTGAGCCATTCTGTGTGTACAGTAACTGTGTGTACACCGAGCAGTGGGATAACACATCCCTTAAGGAAATGGCAAGGAGCTTCAGCAGGAGCATTTAGCTGTAGATGAAAGGCCCCATGGGCTGCTCTGCAGTCTCCTACTCCTTTCATGTGAATGCAAAGTCACACTGTAATTATGGTTAGTAATTGAAGTACCAGACCGTTTTCACATTTTGTTAATTTTTTTTACATTGTAAGCACTCTAATAAACAGATTGCATCTTCATAAATATTAAAAATAAACTGAAGTAATTTCATGTATTAATTCTTGATCCCAAAAGTCTAATCATAATTGTTTGTTGCATTTCTTTTCCTGAGGTTGCTTGCAATACGAGTGTTAATTTATCAAGTGTTCATCTCAGCTGAAAAAGAAAGGGAGAAAGAAAAAAAAGTCTTTTTGCAAAGAAAGCTTGCATGACAATGCAGAGAATACATACCCTTTCCTTTGTAATTCAAAGAATGAACATCCATTACAGGCAATATATTGGTTCAAAATAATATCCAAACCAGAAAAGAAAAATAGATCTATTCACGATGTAGACTATATCAAAGTTGAAAACAATAAATCAAAAGTGATAATGTACCAACAAAATGCATAAAAGACAAAATCTACAAATATGTAAATTGGAGATTTGTATTATAAATGCTGCAAAGCAAAGAAAAACCTTGAATCACAGAAGAAAATTTGTACTGCAGAAGAAACCAATTCCCTGTTAGAAGATGTCAGTGCACCTACCAGTAAAGGAACTAGAAAGAGATTGGAAAAGTAACTTCTGATTTCTTGCTAGAGGCAAGAATTTGTCTTATAGGCAAGCATCAAAACAGAGATGCACCCACCAACTGAAGGTATGAATTGTTCTTAATGTGTAACATAACTGAGAAAAGACTTCAATAGAGGGTCTGCCAGAACTCTGGTTTATGGGCAGATTGAGCCTGGCAGATGCCTTTTTTTTGAGAGGGCATGAGTTTGCTCAGCTGGGAGCTGTTAGGGAGAAGAGATCAGGCTTAGAGATTGCTCTCAGTAGTCAAGGAAAGATGTAATCTTGGAGGGCTTAGTAAAGTTTGATTGAATCAGAAAGTTACTTAAAGGTGCCAATTAGAAAGTCAAAGCAGAAGAAAAATTCTTGACTTTACACCTGTAGTAGGCAAGAGCTAGGCAAGGACTTTCCCAGGAGAGATGAGTTTTCTCATTGAGAGTTATTGCTTTGCTCTTTCATCACAACTTTAGAGACTGCTGCAGTGGTCTTCTGAATTATGGAGAATGTCTCACAGTTCCTTGAAGTCCTGCTCATCTTGCTCATCTACCTATTACCGTTCCCTGAGCACCTAAATTCTTCACTAGAACCTAAAGTTATGGAGCATTAAGCATGACATTTTGTATTTTAACTTGTTTTCACACAAATGGTTTTCCTGAATGGATATTCATTGTAGCAGTTATATATTTTCACCCTTGGCTAAAATTATCCTGATCTACAGGTATTGGTGTTTTGGGCTATTTCTTGTGCTCCAGAGAAAACGGCAAAACATGAAATCCCAATTTGCATACAAGTAAAAAATCTGCCTTTTTTTTTCAAGTTGCTCATAAAATGCAATGTTGTTATCTAACACTTGCATTTTGATCCCCAAACTATTGTTCTCAGTTGTATTTTAGTCTTTAAGTACCTAGAGGAAGAAAGTCCTATATAACTGAAAATGTACTGACTAAACTAAGTATTATGTCCTAATTTATTTATATTTATGAATATGGTGAATATTAGTAACGATTGCCTTCTACATCCTAACAAGCAAACAGGAGTTCTGAATGCTCAGGCATATATTAAACAATAGTGTTCTTTGCACATACTGTGTTTCTGGAACTATACTTATAAAGTAGTTATTATTACTTATTAAGTAGTATACTTATTAATTTATTTATTAAATAAATAAACAAATAAATTAATACATGCTATTTATGGAGGTTCTCTTGGCCTTTATACTGCATTTATCCTCCCATTACATAAGGCCTAAATTTGGAAAGATGAGGAAAACAGTAAATAAGATTTTAATTTCTTAGATAATCACAGACACATGTTAGATCTGAGGGTATAATTAGCTTTTGTCCCTAGAATTGACTCTCATTAATCTATGACACACTGCTCCATAGGAGTATGCAAGTATAGGAAGATGATAGTAGTTCAATGTCTCAGAAAGTTTCCAGTTAAAAGGGTTTCATTTTGTTTTAGTCTGTTTCTAAGCTATTAGGTCAGAAACAAGAAGGCAGAAAGTATGTCCTGAATAGCCCACATCATCTACTTGTGAAGAAATGGAGAATGTAAAATCCAGGATTTAGGGAATGCATTTACAGAAGAGAACTGCTGTTTTAATTGATGTGTTTGTGAGAAGAATCTCTAAGAGAAAATAGAAAATAATACAGCTATTGTATAAAACACCACCCATCCAGTAGAGAACCAAAATAGTCTCATACATGTATTTGAGAGAAAAAACACTGCTGCTTGGATGAAGAGAGTGTTTGCTTTAAAGTACTGAATTAAAAGTTGAGTTATGATTTGCTATCTTTAAATTTGTTTTGATTTTCCCCTTATACTTCACAGTAACAGAGTAGGGAATAAAAGCACTTCTTTTCAACATCTACTGAAAATGTTTGGCTGATTGGTTGGTTGGTTGGTTGGTTGGTTGTTTTTTTCTTTCCACAGCTTCTCTGAACTGTGTTTTACAGTGAATGCTTTGCCAGTTTGGAGTTAGAAGTTGTAATTTTACTAAACAAAACCCCTTATCCTACATATCATTATGGAAAAATGTAAGCAAAAGGGGGTTTGGAAATTGTTACAATCCTCCAAAAATTATGTTAAAATGTGGTTTTGAATATAGATGCAAATAAATGCAGGTCCTTGCATAAATTCTTTATATTCACCTATTTCTTAGAGTAACCATACAATCTGAATTAATACTGCATGTCCTCTCAGAAATCAGTGGCAAATGGATTTCAAGTTAGGACTGCAAGAAGGAAAAATTTGAACAGTGTATCTCTGTACCTTGACTCCTATCCGTAGGAATGTTTCTTGCTTGCTCATATACAGGTTCTTGTATCGAAAGGTCAGGCATAATACTGAAACTTAAAAGTGGCCTTGAATCTTTCTGACATTTCTAGTTGTTCAACTCAACTTTCCCTGGAAAGAAAGGGAACAAGAAAGGCTGTGACATTAGAGCTGGAGTTGCAAGCACTGCCAGTAACCTGAGCTAGTCTACCAAATGTACTGTAGAACAACTTCTCAGAAAAGTTCTCTTGCCTGTGACTTTATCCTTTTGTCTTCACCTGTGCATATGCACATCTTATCAAGGATTAGTCCCTCCTTTCCTGCTTTCAGGTATTTAAACCTTACTTTCAACTCTACAGTTCCAAATGAGAAATCACTCAGTCCCCTGATACTATTCCCCTTCTTAGCTTTCTTCTACTTTCATTTCATCACTTTGACAGCTCAGAGACTTTTGAATGACTTATATATACTGGAGGCAATGATAGGATTTCTGCAACTGTTCTTTTTCTTATCCAAGTTTTTTAAATTAGAAAAGAAAAAAAAACCCAAACCTTTTCATCACTAAAAAAGTCAGAATTTTAAAGCTAAAAAATATTCTCAAAAATGGAAATACCTCTTTCAAATTGTTTGAAATCCATTCCTGGATTTAAAAATGCCCTCATTTTTGTGAAAACAGTATGAGGCAAGTTTGATTGAGACATCTTTCAACGGCTAGAGATGAATTAGATGAACTTCACTCATCTAATTTTTTGTCTTTAGCTGGCTGCCTAAGATTAGAGTCTGTTCACCTTCGGCTTCTCTCTATCATTAGTGTGAAAAGATATTAATGTCCAAAAAGTGAGTCAGCTTGTGTAAGATATGAATAATTCTGTCAAGATGTCTGTAAATCTCCACAGGAGACACTTTCACTACCAGGGTTCTAAATTAATTGTCTCTGTTAAGTACCTAAGAGAAGGTGGGATGAACTCAGGTCATTGGTTTAAGAAATTTGACAAAAAAGAAGGAAGATTACATTCCACTTTCTGCACATCTAGGCCTTGAGATTAAATTCTCATACCTGTAACATACTTTCACACAGAGTTATATAAATATGTATATCTATTTTTATAGTTTCAAGCAAAATGGACCAAAATACTGCCACCCTTTTCCTGCTGTTATATCCAACAACAGCAGCAAAACACAAAGTAATCACAAAAAAAAAATTTCAATGTGAAAATGTATGTAGAAACTGTGGATAAACAAGGATGATGCAGAGCTTGTTCAAAATGTGGGTGTACATATCTGGAGGAGTCTTCCTGACATGTGAAATTGCCTGCTTTTGTTAAAGAAAGCTGCTTAATTATAAGTCATACCTAAAAGATCTTTTAAAAAAATAATATCAATATGAAATTTATAATTTCAGGCGACAGTGACAATATCCTGAGTCACTGGGGACTGAACTAAATAGAATAAAATCAACCAGTCAGCCTGGGAGTATTGTAAGTAGTCATCTGCAGTCAAGTTCTCCCGAGGAGTTTGATTTGTCTCAGAGAGAAACTTGTCTGCCGAGCTGCTGCTTCACATCCTGCAGAGAATGTGGAATTCTCCTGGCTACTGATGCAATTAATTAGCAGTATAGTTAAAGTGAAAAATATCAATCTCCCACACAGTTGGTTCAAGGTATCTGTTCCTTGAAACAACCTTCATCCTACTTTCACTAGGTATTGTATTTCACTACTTTAAGGCATTGGATTTGTTCCACTGCATCTGTCTAAAACTGAAAAGGGTAAAATCATTGAATTCAGTGATGGCTTTTAGCACAAAAATAAATGAAGACCTTTGGAGGTATAGTATTATATTTGAAATGAATGGTGGCATGTAAGTCCCTGAAATTTTTGTCTATCAGACAAACATGGGAAATATATCTTAGAAAGATTAATGAATTGTTAAAGAATTTTCCAGTTCAATGACTTATATTCACTACATAATTCTAGAAATTAAGCATAACCTACAGGATTAGCTTTCATATAGCTGCAATTAGAAGTATCCCATGAAGACATCTGCAATATGTGTCAAAATTTTGATTCACTGTTATGCATAAAATAATCGTTTTCACAGTTCAAATGCAGAGTGCTACACATTATTAAGAAATAAAACACTAGTTAAGATTTTTTCATGTCTTAGGTATGACATTAAACTTGGATTGAATGGTTGATGAGAGCACTAAGGTTTCCTTCAATAAAATTCAGGATTTTCTCTATGAGCCTTAATATTTAATTTCCATTACTTTATCTAGTTACTAATATTCGGAAAAGTCCTGAGAAGAATATGAAAATTGAAACACCCACTGGTATATAATGCACAAACCAGCATGTTTTCCTAGAAGACACATCCTTCTCTCTAAGTTCTGGCACTGGCAATGTCAGACAAGATATTAATTTAGTTTCTGGATGGCGTCACAGAGTACCAGACTGCAGAAAATTTGCTGTAGATTGAAATAGACCCAAAAGAAGGGAGGAGCTAAATTATCAATAAATCTTTGTTGCTTAATCTCAGTCTGAGGTTCAGTACTGGGGAGTCCTGTTGTTCTTGAGGCTTAGCAACAGCCATAAAATGTAGACATCTGCTCTTGAGTTATACACAGTGTAAACCATTTTCTAACTATTGCCTGGAGAAAAACAACCTCAAATCCCCACACCTCTTTTCCATTATTCATTTTCTTAGCCTGTTTTTTTAATTTGTCATTCAAGCTACATGAACAGCATTCTGTTGCATCTGTCTCTACTCAGGATATGTTTCAGCACCAAAGTTGCTAGGTTTTCAGAAAGTATACTAAGTTGAATTCTGTATCCTGCTTCTTTGATTTTTGAGAGGGAAGAATTTTTATCTTACTAGTAAAGAAACCATATTTTTCTAGGTCATCATCAGCCCTGTTGAAATACATACATACATATATATATATATATATATATATATATATAC
>VYXF01001322.1:358398-370779 GCA_013397295.1 Polioptila caerulea
ATATATATATATATATATATATATATATATACAAATAAGTGCAAAAGAACAAAAGCATTTGTCACTTATTAGTGGAACTATCTTATGAGACCAGCTTGTTATAGCGCTTGAAGTAAATCAATTAAACTGTTAATACTATGGAAATAGGGTTGGAATGCTTGAGAAAGAGGGAAAATAAAATCTCAAAAAACGCTGAATTTTTCTAGAGAGTATATAGGCAGAGGTTGTGCTTCAATTACATTTCAGTGTCAATACCCTCCTATGTACAGAACTTTAGTGTTAGAGTGTGTCAGTAGGGAACCCCTCTGAGATCTTTAAAAGATTCAGATTTGAGTGAGATAGTGGCAAATAAATGGGTTTTTATCAGTAAGGCTCTGGAAGAACACTCCAACCAAAACTCATCTCAGAGCACATTAATCAAGAAGGAATACACACAACTATTTTCTTTTCTTCACATGTAGTTAGCAGGCCCTGCTCCTTTGAAATAATTAAACACTCATGCTATCATGGATTTTAACCTGTGCTGTCTCTCTTGGAATTCTGATGCCTTGAATAGATTTTGCCAGAGAAAATGACCCACCTTGCTATAGTGAATAGACTCAAGGAAAGAGAGCACCTTAGCCAAATACTAATACTTATGAGAGGTTTAAACATCAAAAAAGAGATTGGATGCATTCAAGTATCAATTCTGGTATTCATGCTAATTTGTTACGAATCATATTCCAATATTTGTGAAGAACACTTTAAATAGAATAGTTGGGTCACTGAACTTTCTGAATTGTTAGAATTTCTTGAGTTAAAAAATCTAGAAGCAATCAGGATAGCAAAATATCTTGAAAATTCATTGTGAGTCTCTGAAAATTATTTTCTACATCCCAAGAAGAATTTCACTCAGTTTCTTGGAAATTAAATTGTAAAAGTTAAGCCTTTTTCAACTTGTAAAATTCTATATGTAAGATTATTTCATTAAAATTTCAAGCTTTTTTTGTAACCTGATCTCTAATTCGCACAGCAAAGAATAATTTACATATTTTGCAGATTATGTTTTTTACTCCAGAAAATGGCTTAATATCCACAGTGGCTTTATGTACTGAAAAGAATGCTAACTCTCACTACTCATTCTATTTCTATGTGCTTCAGAACATTTCTGCTCATTAAAGTAGCATATTATTAAATCACTGTGGTGAAGTCTAAGAAAAGAAAGTTCCATTTAACTTTGAAAACTGGTTCTTAGCTGTGTTCAAACATCCATCACAAAACACTTTGCTTAATTCTGAGTTTCACATAAAGTCATAATTTTTTTTCTCACACATAATTTATTCTTCTTTATAGAAGGCAAAAGACCATGCACAGGAATTAATATCCCATCCTGCATATTCAGAGATATCATGCTGAATATAGCCTATCTCTGAAGTAAGCAGGAATGTCTAGGAAATAAAACCTGGTAAAAAGGCTGATATTCAAATAAATGATCCATGAAATAATTCTTCCAACAAACAACAAAAACTCTGAACTTAAGACAAATACAATTTTCAAGATTCTCATCTTTCCTGTTAATCTAGACTTTTGGTATTTTCACTGAAATTTTATAGTAAACACAGACTGTCTCTCAGCTAGATAGAATCATAGAGTAATTTAGATTGCAAAATATATTTAAAATCATCAAATCCAACTATAAATCTATGATGGTCAAGCCCACCTCAGAACTATGTCTCTAGATACCATGTCTATACATCTTTTAAATACCTCCCAGGATGATGACCCAACCACTTCCCTGGTCAGCCTCTTCAAATGCCTGCTACTACTTTCAGTGAAGAAGTATATTTCCTAATATCCTATCTAAATATCCCCTGGTGCAACTTGAGGTAATTTCTTCCTCTACTATTGCCTCTCATCTGGGAGAACAGACCAACCACTCCCTGGCTACAGCCTCTTTTCACATAGTTATAGAGAGCAATGAGGTTCCCCTTGACCCTCTTTTTCTCCAGGCTAAACAATCCCCTCTCCTTCAACTTCTCCTCTCTAGACTTGTGCTCCAGATCCTTCACCAGCTTCTTTTCCCTTCTCTGAATGAATTTCAACACCTCAATTTAATTCTTGTTATAAGAGACCAAAACTGAAAACAGAATCTGAGGTTTGGCCTCTCCAGTGCTGAGTGCAGAGGGATGATCATTAACATGGTACTGCTGGACACAATATTTCTGATCCAAGCCAGGTTGCCATTGGCCCTCTTGGCCACCTGGGCACACACTGGCTCATATTCAGTCACTGTCAACCAGTACCCCCAGGTCCTTTCCTGCTGGGCAGTTTTCCAGTCGCTCTGCTCCCAGCCTGGGAATGCTGACACCCAAGTGCAGAACCAGGCACTCGGCCTTGTTGAACATCATACAGCCTCATACCTCACATTTGGTCCATTGATCCAACCTGTTGAGGTCCCTCTGCAGAGCCTTCCTACTCTCCAGCAGATAGTGCTCCCTCTCAGCTTGTTACTGAAGGCACACTCCACCCCTCATACAGATCATTCATTGGTATAGGACTGAATGCAATACTTTAATACCACATCTCATGTGGCTGGCTGCCAGCTGAATGTAACTCTATTCACAACAAATCTCTGGATCTGGCCACTCAGCTGGATTTTTACTCAGTGAAGTGCGTGTGTTAAGGAAATTTCACTGTCCGACTATTCACTCTGGTAGTCACACTCGCACCACCTGAGCTGGGACTGAGGCTCATTTACAGCTATATCTCACACAGACAAACCAGATTTTCTAACTAGCTTGAGCTCAGGTCTCCCATAGCAGAGTCCTAGACATCTCTTTCCTTAAAATAATTAAATCTTGATGTAATGACTAAATAACAAAATAACAGCTTGAGCTGAGTGCTTCTGGGAAGAATCACAAACAAAGGAACCCCATAACTTTTATACTCTTACAGTCTAAGTGCAGAAAGTCTGGAGTCCTGGCTCCTGCCACCCAGCCAGTGCCACAGGTCCCTGTACCCTTTGCACAAAAGGGTTGGCAGCTCACAGCCTGGAGCTGGGGTCTTGGGCCCAGGCTCCTGCCGTCCTAAGCTCAACTTCTAGCTTGCAACATAGCTCACAAACTGAGCTATGTGCACTAAATGCATTCCTCAACATGCCCATCAAAGCCATGAGCAGCCAGGAGAATACTGTAGGAACCACTGCCAAAAGCTTTTCTGAGGTCCAGGTAGACAACATCCCCAGCCTTTCCCTCATTTGCTACCCAGGTCACCTTGTCACAGCAGGAGATTAGGTCAGTAAAGCAGGATTTGCCTTTCCTAAAATCATGCTGCCTGGACCTGATCTCCTGGTTGTTCTGCATGTGCTGCATCATGACACTCAAGCTAATCTGCTCCATGACTTCCCCAGGTCCTGTGGTTTAGGCTGAAAGTCCTGCAGTTCTCCAGATCCTTTCTCATCGTTCTTTTAGGTATATGTTACATTTTCTAATTTCCAGTCAACTGGGACCTCTAGCAAATGACTAAAAGAGTCTCAGTGACCTCTTCTGACCCCTCTCTCAGTGCCTTTAGGTGCATCCCATCTGACCTGAGACTCATATGCAGGTAAACAGTGTAGCTGACCATTTCCCCTTGGATTTTAGGGTATTATGGATCATTCTGCTCCCTGTCCCTGTCTCCCAGCTCAAGGTGCTTGGTACCCTGGGAACAACTATTCTGGTTATTAAAAACTGAGGCAAAGAAGTGATTATGTACCTCTGCTTTTTCTTCATCTTGTGTGACTGTTTTCCCCTGCATCCAATAAATCATGAATATTATCCTAAGTCCTCCTTTGGTTACTAATGTATTTACATAAATATTTTTTATTGTGTTTAACTGCAGCAACCACATAAAGTTTTAGCTGGGCTTTGGCCCTTTCATTTTTTTTTATACATATGGCTACTGGGGTTTTGTGCCTATAGAAGAAAATATACTATTGATAAACAGATTTATCAATGATCAATGTATTTGTTAAACTTATTACAGTTATTCTGTTTTTTAACAGCAGTATTTTCAAGCTTTCAGAAATTGCTAGAGCTATCCACTAAATTCACATGATTTCCTCAAATATGCAAAGTCCTATCATACAGAAACTGATCATCATACTCTCTAAAACACTGATATGTAAGTCAGAGACTGCCATCATCAGACATGAAGATCCATAGATTTTGCAGGGCAAAACAAAGTAGCCAGAATGTAAAACACTTAGTAGAATTCACCATTTTCAGTATAAGCAGGCCAAAGAACATAGAAGACCAAATGAATGCAGATGTATGGAAAGAAAAGCAAAAGGGAAATGCAAGACATGTTCTAAGAAACAAAGCATACTATGAAGTTGGCAGGATTTCCAAAATTTGAGCAGCTGGGTAGCAAATAGGAGATTATATGGAAATATTTAGAAGGAGACAGCTGAATAAGGGAGGAATGAGGCACTTTTGGAGAGAATTTCTCAAGGGAAGTAGGAAATCAGTAGAACTGCTTGTGAAGTTAACACATTCATAAACTGGAAAAAGAGCAGATTTAGGTTCTCTGTGACATTCACAAAGGTGAAACTTTTTCAAAAGTATAAATGGGCTTTTGCTGCAGTGGAATTTCATCAGATCTGAGTATGTCATTGCTCTGAGTTGCCTTTGAAGAACTCTCCACATTTTTATACAATTTTATACATTTTCCTGTAACATAGTGTAGAATTTATATTTGTATTTGATCATTCTCTTCACATAGTTGTATACCATTTTAACTGCACTAAATGGATTACTTTTTATTTTTATGTTCATTCTAATGACATTGAGGACACAACCTGGAAATTGAAACTAGAAGCAATTTTGGAATTAGGAATTTACTAATGACAGTTGCACAGTGAAAAGAATACATAAGTAATAGCATATGCTCATGGTGCACATTCCAGTAGAAGTATCCTGCACTCCTAAGAGACCAAACATACATAAATATGAGTAAAATAAAAGGAAATTATGAATGCCACACAATAATTGTTTAGGAGTAAAATGTCCAAGCTATGAACAAGAAGAGAGATCAAAGTCATTGCTATTAAAATAAATAAATATATAACAGATTCACATCTAAATATCACCCATGCTGTTATGAAATTGTACCTCTGAGGCACTATAATAATTAGAATACAAATAATATTTATTGTGACCATAAACACAAGAAATTGTAGAAAATGGAGTGAAAACGATGTTTTATGATATATGTTTATTATGTTTTATAAACTGTGAATATTTGTTCTTTAACTTCCAATTTTGTCTTTTCATTTTAACACCTTTACACATTGAATTTTATAGTGCTTTTTTATTTGCTTGCCTTTCACTTTTATTTTGGGCACATATTTATCAGTTGTTACATTTTGTGTATTTTAACAGGCAAAGTACAGGAATTTTTGTCAAAAACATTAATTTCCAGATGAAGGCTTTATGTTTAAGAATTAACATCTGCTTTTGTTTTATACTTCTGGGGTTCTAAATTTTGACAAAGTTTGGAAACAAATTTATTGAAATACTTCATTTGTCAAATTAGAAACTCCTTGGAAGACCTTAAACTTTTACAGGAAATGGAGACTTCCAGCTCTGTTTCCCTCATCCAGGGAGGCCAGCAGTATTTCATCAGCCCTTGGCTCCAGGGTTCTTGGTGTTCTGATGTTCTTTCACCAGCCCAGAATGCCTCTGACTTACAGCCTAGCTCATCCTGCCCTGACCAGGACTGCTGTCCTGATAAACAGACATGGCCTGTATTTCCAGGTTTTCAGATGTGTAGACCTATCAGTGTTTATATGACACACTAAGCTGGCCAGAAACAAAATGTTTGTGTTAGCAGACTAGGCAGTTCTGCTTTAAGGTAATCCAGATATTTTCCAAACTGAGGTGGGCTGCATGCATGGCCCTGCAGTAGGCTAAATCAATATTTGTTTTGCATCCTACTCCACTGAAGAGAGTAGGTCTGCATTATGCCTCTAATCTCATTTCACGGGTGCTTGAAAATGTAGAAAGCCACTTGCAAGAATAACAAAACTTTTCCAAATGCACAGTCATTACAATGTTGTTACCAAGTCTGTGCTGGGCTGTAGAAAGCTCTCTGAGACTCTGGTTGAAATTTAGTGAAATCACTGAAGGACACTGGGAAGTGTCCTTTTTTTCCTGAAACTATTTATTTATAGTTAGCATAATGCTAAATTACATTGCCAAAGCAGAATTGTGTGGTACAGCTGGCTAATGCAACAAAAAATCCTATGGCTTTAATCCTACAAGGGGTCTTTCAGATTCTCCCTGGGCTTTGCAATGCAGAGGAAGTACTTAGACCATGGGTGTCAACAAAAGATCTGGGAACTGCCAAGAAAAGCACCTATGTATGCAATGCTGGCTTAATTTACACCCCACACTCCGCATATATTTTGTGAAGTGCATTCTATTAATCTGTTGGTGATAAGAGATGTGGGAGACAAAAATCCAGTCCATTTGGATGATGATGGGTGATGGTTATATTCTGTATATTATTAGAGCTATTTTGTCACACATTGTTTGACAAAGACACATGGACAAATGAAATCAGAGCTAGATTGGAAGATTATTGCTGGTATAGCACCAAATATTGTGAAAAATATCATTTAAAATAAGGTCTGTTTATGGTTATTGCAGATAATTAACCTTTAATGAAACTCACAAAATAGTTTCTAACAAACTATTCTCCTCTACTATGGGATTGAATACTATCGGGGTTATCCTGCCTTGAACTGCTGCAAACCATCATTTCCCAAGAAGTATTAAATCTGCTATTTTTGTTGAGATAAGTTTGCCAAGAGTCTATTATAGATAGTAACAGATGTACTTTTAACTTGAGCCAGTATCTCAGAAAGTTTAAAATATCTAAATTGGGAGTGTGCTCAATTATAGACCTTTCCTATAAACCAGGAGACAATGTCAGCCTGATATTCATAGATATATGATCATTTCCCTCTGGAAATCTGAGTCAGACACCTAAGTTCTGTTGATTTAAGCAGAACTTCAGTGATATATGCCAGTTGCTGATCTGGGCCAGTAAGTTTAAATAGTATTCTGTGTCCTCTAGAACTTGCTATTCAAGATTGTGTTTCAGCTTAATGTATAACCAGTACAGCTTTATGAGCATGAGGTAAGGCAATGCTGACAGCTGTTGATTAGGGAAGATAAAACGAAAAGTATTATTTTCTTGCAGTTTCAGAGCCTTGTTTCCCCTCAGACCAGTGTGGAGTACAGTCACTTCCACCTTTGACATTTTTGTACTTAATAGACAATTATTCCTGTACTAATCTGCTCATTTTCTTTGAACTTTTTTTAAAATTTTTAACCTTATTCCGGTCATTTTATTCTGAAATTATTCTTCAGGATGCTGTTAAGGAGTCCCTAAATTGTTTACAGGATTCAAGTTGGTTTTTTATCCATCCACTTACTGAAAAAACTTCTGATTTCTTTTCTTATGTGTTATGCTTCTAATTATTTCATTTGGAAATTATTTAGTCTTTTTTGAATATATAAATCAATAACTATTGGCAGACAAAATAAAGATTAATTAAGAATTAGTTCATCATTAAGAAAGCAACTGAAGTAAAAAAAAAACTTACACTGTGATTAAGCATTTTCAGTAATTAGGAGTTTTACCTCACAAGATTTAAGGTAAAACCTACATTATAACTACGAGACTTAGATCTTATGACCAAAATTTTCTGGCCAAAATTCTCACTAATGACTGCAATAGAAGATCATTCCATGACAACCACTGTATACTCTGGCTACCAAATCATATTTGTCTTCATGCCTATTTTGCTCAGTCACAAGAGAATACTTACACATATTGTCTATACTCCCTAGCTATTTGACTTAACTTCTTGTTTTGTGCCAAGATGTTCTTTTTACCTACATTCCCTGCCTTTTACTTATCTTGTTAAAATGCAGGGACAAAGTTCATCATCAGCACCTTTCATTTTTCTATGTTTAACATTACCTAGGAGTTTTTGGCCCTATTTTCTTTTGTATATCTTTCCACTTTGCCTTTGTTCTTTACAAAATATTCCAAGTGCATTAAAAAGTTGTATTTATCAGGTTTCACTGGGGCATTCAAACATTTCATACTGTGAAGTATTTTGTTATTGCAGTACCAAGCCCTTCAGATGAGCATGATGAATAACAACAGGTTGGCTTTTTTAAGGTTAATGACTTAATGATTTACAAGTGAAGATATATGAGTCTAAATTATTGCATTAATTGTTCCATTAAACAATGTGAACTTTGAATATACTGTTTGGGAATGCCCTGGAGAAGTGTCATCATCATGTTATATCAGTTGCAACTTGGCATCTATTTCAGATCTGCCAACTATTTAGAAAAAGTACTGCATCTTATAACTGCTCAATAACTTAAAGGTTAGTCTCTCCTTAAAGGTTAGACAGATGTTAATGGCCAATGACAAACTGAAAATCACCTCAGACAAAAGCCAGAACACGCCAACACCAACTGTTGGACCTGCTGTGGTTTTAAGTGATGTTAAAGCCTGTGGCCATTAGGAGACACTTGCATGTGTGTAAGCTGTAGTAACACTGGTGATGGACTGCTCCCTCCTTGTCCCTCTCTTCGTTGGGGTCTGGTCAGGGCTGCTCCATACAGAAGCCCCGGCTGAGATCTGAGTTGCAATGAGATAAAAGAGGAATCAACAAAGACCACCAGCATTTTATGGGATAAGAAATGCTTTTGAAGCAGAACAAATTCCCAATTGGTATAGTTAATTAAAGGAACGTCTTACTTCTGGAATTAATTCTGAGACAACATGATGGGCACCAGGAAGCTCTCTCTGGTATGAAGAACATACTTTTATGCATTTATTGATGGCACTTAGAATTTAACAATCTTGTATCAATAATTACAAAGGGATGATAATATTAAGTAATTGTTTTACTGATTTAAAAAACAAGTTTTGCCTTTTTTTTTTTCCAGTATTTTTTGTTTTAATAACAAAATATTGCAGGGAATGCACTCATAGCTGATGAATGCAGTCATCTGAATTTTTGATTCACCAGGGATATGTCATATATCTATGTTGCAATGCTGTTTTCAGAAGGAATATTTTATGATAATATTTTTAATTTCAAGGAAAAAACTCAGAACAATTCAGAAGAGGTCTGAAATGGCAAATGATCTCTGAATACTCCTAACTTAGAAATATACCAGTTTTTCTTTTTTCTTTAACAAGTGCAGGGTAGCTCAGCTTAGCCTAATTAGCTGTAAGCAGGCTTGTGTTCAGAGACCTCAGTAAAGCTACACCTTTTTCTGTTCTGTTTGAGTAGATCAAATCTTCCTCTGTTTCATCTTCCTTTCCTTTTTCTATGTGGCTATTGAATGACAAATGATTCTGCTGACTCTTTACAGGACAACTCGGTATAAGATTACTTTCAACAAGTAAAGTTAAGCAGGCAAATTAGTCCAGTTCATTAGTAAGCCATTTACTTTGCTAACTGATGAGTGGCATCAGGATTTGAGGGGAATGGAAACACAGGGTACAGATAGACAGAAAGTATAGTATCACTTAACATCAATTCTAACTGCAGTTCTTTTTTTTCCTTTTCTCCCCTTTGCTTTTGCTTTCACCAGTGGAAAAAAATGCTGCTGCTTTGTTCCCTCTGTCTTTTAACCTTTTCTATTTTGGATGCTTTGTTTATAAACAGCAGCAAACCAACCTGGAAGGTGCTGCTGCTGCTGCCACTGATGGGAAGACAGGATCTGATAATTAGATTCTATTTAGTAGCAGCTCATGGGTGAAGCTTTCACACAGGGCTCCATGAGAGTGGCAACTAACAAAAATTCCAGTGGAAGACAATACCTTAAATTGTTTACCTGGACATTAGGGTGAGGAAGGCAGACTGGAGGAAGGGAGAAATTTCAGGAAAAGTATGGCTAATCTTGTTTTTTCCCAAAAGATGAGCGGAAAAAATTGTAAAATACAGTGTAGGCTTTTATACTTTTCATCCAGAATAAAGAATGATTTGTACTGGAACTGTAAGAAAAGATTCAGAAAATAGCAATGAGCATTACTGGGTAAATTTCTCTACCTGTGGCTTCCTTAATCTGTTACAGTTTGGCTTTAGTCTTGAGGATGAAATGGCATGATGAAAGTGATATCTCTCTTTGATGAGCCCTTCATTAACCTGTAAATTGTCCCCATGTTTTGCATGGGGCTGATTTATATTCACGTAAACTGAGACTCAGCTGAACCTCATCTTGTTCCCTGATGAGGACTGAAACGTGAAGCTCTGGCTTGTTATTATCCCACTTCTGACACCAAAATAATGTTATGATACACTGAAACAATGTTAGGATCCACATATTAAGAGATGCCTCTGCCTAAATTAAGATGCAAATGAGACCATATGCTGAAGTCAATAGAACAGATTTCATTTAACAGTATATGTGAGGTGGAGAGAGACAGAAATAGGAAAGGGTAAGGGATGGGGGAAGAAAGAGACAGAGGGGGTGGTGGGGAGAGAGCAAGCAGAAGATGTCCCATGTGGGTCCCTGCAGTGTCCTGCTAGCCCTTGTCTTCTTGGGGGTGGTAATCCCAAAGTGTTCTTCTGGTGATACCACTTTTATGCAGTCCAAGTCCTGGGTATTCGTGAGGGATAGGTGCCATTCCCGTAACTTGGGATGGCATGTGTGTAAGCGCATTTTTGTAAGCAGTTTTTTCCTTTTCTCACAGTTTGCCATGGTGGGAATTTTTGTCCAGATAGACTTACCCAGATTTGCCTCACCAGGCCTGGCATCCTCCTGTTGCCATCCGCACTTTTCCCACAGTGGAGTCTTGTCCAGTGTGCTAATTCCAAATCTTTCACCTCCACGAAGGCCTGAAATTTCCACCTACCTGTTTGCCATCTGTGCCAGCTATGGGACCTTATCATATGAGAACTTCCCCACCTTTTGAGACAAGAGTTTTGAGACAACTGCATCCTTGAATCCTCACAGAGCCATAAATATCATAACGGTACAGACAAAATTGCAGGTGAGCATTTGACTGCTAACACACATTTAACATTAATTAATGTGGTATTTGTGCCTTCTTAATTCTTCTAAAAATAATCAGTTTTCTAATAGGATAGCAGATTCTTAGATGCTCAGCTAAGTCCTTAATGAGGCCTTTATGCAGCAATGACATTCAGTAGTGTCTTTAGATTGTTTATAGCCCTTATGGACTGAAAATTGATTATTCTACCTTTTACTGAACCCTTTTTTAATTCCCTTACTGAGAATTAGGGCCTCACGCAATAGGTTCAGTCCCTGGTTTTACTATATAATTTCCTTCTTATTTCAGGATGTAGGTTTGAGAAAAGTATATCCAGAGAAAAGACTGAATATTCAGATTCATTGCATTTAGGATACAGGCAATGGAATCATATGGTTCAATGTCTTGGAATATCCAGATATACACTATTTTATTGCAATGACCAATTCACAATGGAACCCTTTTCTAGTTTATTAGGGATTACCTCTGAGTTTAATATCCATCTAGGAGCCCAAACAGGAGATAAAACAATGTCTTTCTTTATGATATATATTATTTGAATTTCAGTATCAAAAATTGAAAACCAAGTGAAAAGTTACTAGGAAAGTTTCCCTCCTGCTAGGAACATATGGTAATTATACATTAATTTACATCTTTTGTAAATGTGACAGAAGCATATGTGGAAATGTTTGCATGTGGAGGGGAAAAAAATGTGTTTTGCTGAAAATAAGATTTTAGCAATTGTCACAGTGTATCTGCTGGTTAACAGTGTTGTGCAAATGATCTGCAGAAAACTGCAGACTGAACACAAGTCCTTTGATACTCTAGCTGAGAAGACAAGAAGAGCAGCAAAGTGAATATCTGCGTTTTGTTTTACTACAATAACAACTGGCTCTGCCTGCAATCTCCAGCTCTGGCATTACTGCAGACAGGCAGTCTGAAAATTAGTAATACATGTGAACTCTCACTGCTCCCCCCCTATTCATTTATTATAAGAAAATAAGTGTGTCATTGTTTCACATTCAACATCTGCTGAGGAAAAAGCTATTTGAAAATAAGCTGCAAAATTCTCAGGCTGAAAAGGGCTGTTTTATAGGAAAATAGTATACATGGTGATCCTTTACTAATAAAAATGGACTGCTTCTTTCTATTTTCTGTGAGGCATCATAAGCTTTCACACCATTTTTTGGGAAAAATATTCATCAGAACCAGGAGGCAGACTGCTAAACTATGGGATGATAGCAGTTGCATGCAGCAAACAGGGTTCCTGTCAGGAAAACAAAACAAAACAAAACCAAAACCAAAAAAAAAAAAAAAAAAAAAGAAAAA
>VYXF01001322.1:370876-387467 GCA_013397295.1 Polioptila caerulea
AAAGAAAAAAAAAAAAAAAAAAAACAAAAACAAAAAAAAAAAAAAAAAAAAAGGAAAAAAGATATTGAAATATTAAGAATTCTAGCAATGCAGTGAAAAGAATAGTTTTATATTAGAAACAAAAGGTGTGATGAGTGTGAATGTATCTATAAATACATACAATAAAGGATGGGAAATGGTTGAAAATTGCTGAAGGTTAAATTAAAGAAAATGTCTAGATGGAGGGAAAAGTGTTCTCCATCACTTCCTGATGAGTTAGCTTCCAAAGTCTGAAAAGCTTGGTTATAATTCTCACATTAAGCTAAATAATAAAATATTTTTCCAGAATTTCTAGCTTTCCTGCTTGGATTTTTAAGAACTGGTATAAAACTGACAGGAGAAGGATCTCATTTTAGCAATTTAGACAGTCAAGTTAATACAAAAATATTGTACTTTCAATATTTTAAAATTTTTAAAATCAATTATTGATCCAAAAAGATAATATTATTTTAGGTTAAAACCTAAGTAAGTTAAATGTTTGAAACTAAAAGAAGCTTCAATCAGATTCAGTAAGAAGACTTTACTTTTTGAAACTTCTTTTGTCCATTTCTTTTGAAAACCACAGTAGGACTGCCCTGCTCTGAGATCACCTCTCGCTGCTGAATGCTAATATGGAAACAATGGTTACATGTGCCTCCAAATTGTTTTATAAAACCGGGGGGAGGGTGTGTGTGTGTGTGGGGGGGGAGATGGTACCTTCTGTTGCCATTCAATTCCTTATACTCAGTTTTCTCAATTTAACATTTTCACATATATTGTATTCACGAAGACCTCAGATCTTTTAAACATTTTAAAACACTAAGATAAAGGCTGCATATTGACAGATGTCTCTGTGAAATAATTTTAGTCTTTTTCTTCTCTGTGCAGGTAAGCCACTCTTCCTGATGAAAATCTCAAAGGCAAGTCAGCAGAAGTGACAGTATTTGAGAGGCAAGAGCGGTGTTTTCCCAAAGTGGTTAATCACTGTTCCAGTTTTAAAAAGTTATTTGAATTTTGCTGGACCAGAAAAGGTCCAGTAAACATGTTTTCAAATGCAAATTTCCAAGTTTTCTTAGCACACTATGTAAGTATATTATCAGGTTGGAATTGGTGTGTGCAGTCACCATTTGCTTTCTGTCAGAAATGAAAAGGCACACCTGGTCAAAATGCAGATGGCAAGTTGCATTTTTTGTTTTGATTCTGAATGTTTATTTACAGCACAGATTTTTAACTAGCTTGAGGGCCTGTGTGAGTGCATGAAAGAGGCTGGCTCTGAATGTGTAGGTTTAAACATCAGAAGATATGATTACTACATTTGAAAGGAAGTAGAACAAGCAGTCTGCCTTAACAGGTCAGAGACAAGCAAGACAGATTTACTAGGGTTGTGTCTCACAAGACTAAAGCACTTCTGCAAATGCAGTACACGACTGTTCTTCTCCTGACCTAAAATGTGTTGCTGTCCCTTTCTAAAAAATGTCATTCATGCTGGGCAAAAAGCATGGACATTGGACACCTCCCTTGTGCTATTTCCTAAGAGAGCAATGCACATTAGATGAAGCTCTAAAGAATTAGAGAGCAATCTTAGACTGAATAATGTTAATGGCATTGTCTTTAATGGTGTAAAGCTTCAACCAGTAGAAGTTTTTGTGAAGGGACAAATATCCTTACATGGTTTTTGATCATTTGCAGGGGTGGAAGCAGGGAATAACTGAGCTGTTCTCTGAAAATGATTTACTGCAACATTTTTAGAATGTTATCAGGACCAGTAAATATTTAACAGAAAACATCTCACTTCCACAGATTCAGTGACACCATCTCCTGTAGTTCCTGTAAATTTTGAAATGTTGAAAACATCTCTGTCAGCTTTTTGACTGGCAGCTAGAGAACAACCCAGTCCTGTTACCTGTATATTCATTCCATCTATATTCTGGAGTAAATGTAGGCATCATAAATAAGACTCAAACGAGACACTGAATTACCAGCTTATATTTTCGAGTAGATTTTTTTCTTTCTTCTCAAATGATACATTCAACACCTTTGTGATTTTTCTTTTCAGTTATGAAACTGAGGCTGCTTGCCTCCTGGGAATTTAATTTGTATCAATAAGAACTTTAATAGTACAGTGATTCAATTTGCAAGAGAAATTCTTTTGCAGTGTACCTTGATGAGGGACTGACTAGATACATTAGCTTATCAATTGTTTTAATGAATATTTATGGAGATAAGAAATGAAAATTTAGAAGAAGAATTTAATTTTTATAGTGTATTTGGACTTCGGAATTCGTGTGCTCTTAGAATTCTGTGTGTCGTGGTTTTGGCCAGGACAGAGTTAATTTTCTCACTGTTGCTTGGAGGGGAGGGATCTTGGGGCCCTACGGGTATGCATAGGTTGTTATTCAATGCCACTCATTTGTGGTAGGGGGGCAGAGGGGTTCTCAGTTCTGCTATGAAAGGGGACATGGCTTTGGATGGAAGAAAAAGGTGCTGCTTGGAGAGGTCGTGGCAATTTTTTTCTGGGGCAGCAAGCAGCAGTTTGGGGTGGTAGTGCAGTCAGTTGAGTTAGGCTCAGTGAGCATTTTTGTATGTAATCACACTCTTTTAGGCACTGTTGTTATTAGTATCGTTGCTGTTACTGTTTGTTTTCTTACCTCTTTGCTGCTTCCAGTAACTAGTTCTTATCTCAATTAAAAATCTCTGCCTTTTGTCTCTCACCCAAGGGAGTAGGTGAAAGGCAGTGGCTACCTGGAGCCTAATTTCCAGCTGGATTTTAAACTACAACAGTGTGGTAACAGATTTCAGTGGCTTAATTTGAATTGAGTGATTGCCATGCTTAACTCTAAAAGGAGTGCAAGTCTAGATGGATGCTCCTGTAAGCTGTAAATAAAGGTAAATAAATCCTGTTGATGATATCAACTGTATATTATCTTGCTCATATTATATGGTATAATCATACTTTTAAATAATGCCAGAGTTGAAGTTTACAGTCTAGGTGGTAGAAAGTGTATGTGAAGAGAAATAGGATACATAGCAGAACTATGAAAAATAGACTTTAAAGCCTTACAGACAAGGATTGCAACTTCACAACTTGGAACCAAAGTTATCCTATCACTGAAGCCTATTTCAGTGTTCTTACTTGACTGGATTTGCTTTGATTACTGATGAATGATGAGCATACCTACAAATAGACAGGATTCTTACTGGTGATTACCAGGACCCAAGGGATGGCCTGAAGTTCGGCCAGGAGAAGTTTAGTTTGGATAACAGGAAAACCTTCTTCATCCAAGGGGTGTTTGAGCACTGGTACAGTTCCCCTGAGAAGCAGTCACAGCACCAAAACTGACAGAGTTCTAGAAGTGTTTGGACAATCCTGTCAGGCACATGGTGTGATTCTTAAGGATGGTGCTGAGCAGGGCCAGGAGTTGGACTCAACAATCCTTCTGGCCCCCTTCCAACTCAGATATTTTGAGATTCTCTGATTCTGTGATCTGATGACAGCATTCTCAACAAATGAGAAAGTTGTATGCTCTTAGTTTCATCAAAGAGTAATGATTTGCTACATCCTGTTAAAGCAGAAAGTTTTCAGGAACAGAGAATTATACCTTTACAGTGAACTTAAAGCTGTAGTGTTGTCAATGTGTTTCATAAGTGCTGAGAACTGTGAACATTGAGTGGACTAAGCAAAAAATTTGCAATACTGAAAGGTGCCTGAGCTGTGAGATATAAGAAGAAAAACATCCAAGACAGGCATTTCTTGAGGTGGTCAAAGTGGACAAGGAATTTTATAAACTCATAATGAGGAGATGTTGAGGAGAAACACTAAGATTCACATTTCCTTTAAAAATCTGTTAACTATATTAATCCTTCCAAGAGGCTGTCTGTAGAAATTTTGTGTTTAAACTGATCCATTCTGTGCACATGGATACTTTTCTTTTAATAGTCTTAAATTAGATGCCATCTATCCACATAGAGGTCCTACCCATTAGAATCTGGAAGGACTGTCTTGCTAATACAAATAAGTAGGATTTCTACACATTATAGACTATTCAGCAGTGCAAATGTAAAAGACACACACGCCAGAGCAATAAATGACATTGTGATGAGAATGTACCACGATCTGGGTTACTGGCATGCTGCAAATTGAACTGGTGGTTGTCAGATACCGAACAACGTAAAGTTTTGAACTGGGCTCTTATTCATGCTGGGATAATAAAACGACCATTGACTGATGAGGACACACATATTGGTCTAAAACTATTGGGCTTTTTAGCTGATACATGGATTGAGACTTTTGAGGATGTACCTATGACCTACCCAGGAGCATCTTCTCAAAGGATCCTGTAACACCTGAAACAGCTAAACAGCACCACTATGGAAACTTCTGGATGTTTTGAGGCATAAGGACTTTTCACATTCAGCAGCAAACCACCTATGTTATTGGTTGAATAACACAGGCGCCTGAAGAAGATATTTGGAGCCACCTCTGAATTATATGGTTCTCCAGAGTTCCCTCAGTTTCACAAAGAGACTTATGCTGACATGGCCTTTGACTCAGTTGTTCCCAGTTCCACAACAGGACAGGATACAAGCATGCATTGTTCTCATAATCTTCCTCTTTGCACTTCTGCTCCCATTTTTCCTTTTCTATGCAATAGAAGCCAGGCACACAGGTAAAGAGCAAATTACAATATGGCCCAATACCCTTCTTGGTACAGACATTAGCAGACTGGGTGGCTTAAAGGTTACATACGTCTTGAAATACCTGAGTCTTGCAGAAAGAAGCTCTGATTTTTTTAATGCTATCTGGTTTATCCTGTAGGAAGCAGTTCTGTAAGCACACAAAGCTATTAGAAAGCTTTCTTCTGGAAACCATCCCCACTTGACCTCAATAAGACTATGGAAAGCAGTTTGTTCAACATATGCTTGAACACTAATGCCAGAAATTCATTTCCCTAATAAATATCTTGAGTGTTAACTATTTCCCAGCCTGGCTTCCTGCAGAAGATTGTCATAAAAGATCTCATGGCAGAATCAAACACATTATCTGTGCTTGTGAGAACTGGCTCCCATTTTATCTGTATGCGAATCATAGTCTCAGTCTAATGTGGTAAAATGTTCTTCACTCTCTTCATTCACACTTGCTTCTCTAAAGAAATTTTTATAAATATTTTCTATCTCAGTCACATGCTTATAGTTTGTTCATAATTCAGTGGCGTGCATACTGTAGTACTCAACATATTGTGTGAAAGATCTCTACAATACAGTCTGTTCCTTTCAAAGTATCTGCCATGATTTTTCATTATAGATGCTGTCAAAGCTAAATTAGACAATATACTGTTTGATAAAATACCTTATTTCAAAATATAGCTAGGATATGCAGCAAAAGCCAATATAAATACATCTTGAGGAATCAGCATTTCCTCCTCGTGATAAGAAGGAGAAAATGTTTTGATATATTTTTGGCAATGAATTCTGAAATCCAGGCCATAAGTGCTAAAGAGCTTGTCAGTTTGGGAGCTAATCCATATGCCAAGGATACATTAAACAAATATGTATCTACTTCAGGGAATGACCAGATACAAATAAAAATTTCACTAGGAAATCAAACCCAACCACTGTTAAGTGTAAGGTGAAAATTTAAATCACTTTTGACAGGGTGCAAAAGGAGATAGGGTCATAGTGTAACTGCAGCATAATGTGCATGATTAACTTATGGTGGACCTGTTCCCTGGCAGCAGGATTTTACACATTCTGCATTGTAGAAATAGTCATTAAGAGAAAATATGTAACTCAAAGCACAGAACCATGCATAAACAATAATAAAATAGTCTGGAAAAAGTGAACAAGCAATGATTTTATTTTCTAATCACAGGCCTTGGCTGTAGGCTCTACAACATAATTCTATCTTTGCAATTAAGACCCTAGTCTGTCTTCTCTACTGGCAAAGAGGTGGAGGAGTTCAACTACATCCAAATAAACTGTTCAACAACAAAACTTTTTTCCTCTGCATGATGATGTATTTATTTACTTAATCCTTTAAAAGAGTGTTAGGTACAGCTCCCCTTCTTAAGTTCTTAGATCAGACTGAATTTTTCACTCCTACCAATGGATGATACAGCCTTTTAGCATATCTGAAGCTCAAATGATCAAAGTGTGAGGGGGAGGTAACCTTTCCTGCAGTTGCTTTCAGTTTTCTCATGCATAGTTAAATCAGTGCATAGAGAAGTAATACTCTCCAGGGATGGATACAGAATTAGTCCCTGCAGTCTCACCAGAGTTTAATGGGTGATCTGATGCTAACAGCATCAGTTTCTGCCATCTGTTCATAAGGGGACCACTGACTGTTCTGTGAGCCCCTTTGTTAATCATGCTAAAGGGCGTTTGGATGACTAAAACTGAATTGTTTGAATACTGCCATCCAGCAAAACCATCAGTACAGTTAATAACTGAAGATAGGGAAAAAAGCAAAAATTAGAGCAAAACAAATTATTTAAATACTTAATTCTAGTTCCATTTTCACAGCTCTTTTGATATAAAGACCTACATGTCAAGTACTATAGCAAAGAAACTGCATTTATTCACTACAAATAAATAGTTCAATAAATTTATGGGTTTTTATACGCTTATATAAAGTTATGCTTTCACAAATATGTTGTTTTATTACATAAGTAGTCTAAGCAACAACTTTGTTTATATAAACTATAAATAGTTTGAGGAAGTATATTACCACTTGTAGTCTGTTTTGAACTAATTGTGTTGCATGTCTTGTTCTGCCTAATTTCTCATGAGTTTTGTTTTGTTGTCATTATTTCTGCTACTTAATAAAATGTGGAGAATTAGAATATCAGATGATATGGAAGAACCAGTGGTAAAACTAAGTACACATTTATGTTTGCATAAGAACATATTTAATTGAATAAATATCTATTCAGGAAAACAAAAAGTATACAAATGAAAACACAGTTATTTAAATGTTTATATTGAAATAATAGAATAGTTGAGGAAAATAACACTAAATTCAGTGAATTACTTATACTCACTATGTTGCAGTATTTGCACAGATACAATTCAAAAATGCATTTCAGGAGAGTTCTGCAGACTATTAAATAAATACACTAAGCAAAGATAAGGATTAAAGCTAATCAAAAGCTAAGCATAATAAAAATCAGGAATATTTAGACAGATCGTTAATTATCTATCTGTTTAAACACCAATTCCCTGAAGAATAGTCAGCATTAAATATATCCCTGAGAAATATGTCTACAGGAAGGAAAGGTTTTTCACTCTAAAATTGTTTGTTTGGATGTTCTAATTAGCCATTTAAGCATATTTTAGTTTGAATGTAGCTACAAGTTACGTTGTTATCAATAAGAACATGCCTTTTCAACAACGACCATCATTGCTTCCATTTCTTCTTTTCTAATTAGAGTCTGGGAAAATGTCTGTTACAGACCAGTTTCCACATTTGTACTGAAGCAAAGTTAAATTATTTTCAACTCCCTTTATAAGAGTTGAACAAACTCTTGGCTACCATGGTGCTCTCCCTTCCTCTTTTTGTTTATGTGTCCTGGTTCCAGCCAGGACAGGGTTAATTTTTGCTGTAGGTAGGAAGGGGCACAGCTATGGCCTGGAAGTTGTTCTATACAACCTCAGATCATTGATGAGGATAAGGGGAATGAGTTTCTTGCAGGAAGAAGAGGTTCTTTCTGGTTGAGGTAGGCAGCATGGCTGCAGTCAGGTCAGATCAAGTTCCATGGTGAGCATTTTGGCATATGAACCACTCTCTCTCTTCTGTATAGATTTGGTTTCTATATTGTTGCTGTTACTTTTTGCTTTCTCATCTCATTGCTGTTTCCAGTAATTTGTTTTTATCTCAACCTGTGACATTTTCCTGGTGTGCCTCCAATTCTTCTCTCTAGCCTGCTACATTGGAGAGTGGAAGGGGGAACAAGCAAGGAGGAGTGTGGTTTGGAAAGTCTCAGTGGGAGGACTAAATTGGGGAGTACCATTCCTAAACCACAACATTATTTATTACTTAATTCCAATTTAGCTGTCTTCCAGCAATTAAAAACTATATTAGAAAAGTTTGCTCAGAAAGTTGAATAGAAAAATGTGATCAGCTATTGTTTTATTCTCATGGGCAAAGACACCACTGTACTGAACTTAAAGAGGATTTCATGGTAATCTTATATACAAAATGTATGGATTCAAGTTCTCCAGACGGACCTGGATAAGCTCAAGAAGTGGGCCCATGAAGATCTCATGCACTTCACAAGATCAAATGCAAGGTGCTGCACTTGGGTGAGGGCAATCTCCATTATCAATCCTGGCTGGGGGGTGAAGATTGTGAGCAACCCTGCCACCTTGGTTCCAAAACAGACCTGTTGCTGGCCAAAACTTAGTCCATTAGCCATTGTGGAAGAACCTTGGGGAAGACATATGAGGAAGGATAAAAAAATGCTGTGCACAGCTGTGAGAAAAATGCAAGAGAAAAGGCTCTGCAGACACCAAATTCAATAGAGGAAGATGATGAGGCACTTAAGGCACCAGAGCAGACATTTCCCTGTAGCCTGTGGAAATACTACAGCTGTCTTTCTGCACTCTGTGGAGGACCCCACACCAGAGAAGGTAGACCTGTCCTGAAGGAAGTTGCAGCTTAAGGAGAGACCACATAGGAGCAGGCTTTTGGCAAGTGCTGTAGTCCGTGGAGGGGAGACCAAATGGAGCAGGTTTTCTGATGGGAGCTGTGACATATGGACACTAGAGCAGTTTGTGGAGAACTGCTCGATGGAGCACTTTGTGAAGGGCTCAGTCCTGTGAGAGTGAACTCCTGCTGGAGCAGGGGAAGAATGTGAAGAGAAAGAAGTGACGCACACAAACAGTTATGAACTGACCACAACTCCCACTCCCTTCCCTGTACTGCTAGTGGAGTGGAGAAGAGGTAGAAGATTTTGGAACAAAGGAGTAAAGTTGAACCTGGTAGAAAGAAGAGGGTAAAGGTAAAGTGAGTTTAGTTTTGTCTATTTCTCTCTACCCTACCTTATTTTTTAATTAGGAATAAACTAAATTAATAATCTGCAAGTCAGATCTGCTTTGCCACTGATGGTAATTGGTGAGTGATCTCCTGGTCTGTAATTCAACCCACAAACTTTTCCATTTAATTTTCACCCCACCAGCCTGCTGGTGAGGAGGAGTGGGAAAACACCTGGGTGAGAGCTTGGCAGTCAGACAAGGTCATTTCACCACAGAAGTTTATAATTTTAACACATCAGATAAGTCCCTTCTCCTTCTTCCCAGTACTTCTGTATTATCTGGGACATGATGTGGGTGGGTGACATTGATTTTCCTAATGTGCTAATCCAGTTTTTGTTAGAGTCCTTTGAAGCTAATGTCTCTTCTGTGCTGTGATCCTAAGCCACCAAGGCTGCATGCCTTGACATGGGGAAGGAATTAATGTAAACTCTTCCAAATTGCAAGCTTATTTCTCATCAGTGAGCAAGATTTTTTTTGAGATTGAGTTCCATGTTTAATATTTGCATGCAACTTATGCATATTTATCTGCAAATAATCACCCAAGTCTTTGCACATTCATTTTCAGAGTGATATCAGTGAACTGGTTATTGTCTGCATATAGAGCTGCAGATTTTGCAGCTACCAGAATTCACATAATAAAATGTGATCCTATTAGTGTAAATTACACAGTGTTAGCATATACTGAAATTTCAAGGCAAAATGATGTATATTAAAAGTCAAGATTCTACTAAATTACACAAACTATGATGGCATTTATAGTATATGAGAAAGCAATGTTGATAACAGTTTAGAGAAATATCCGGATGCATCTTGTAAATATGCACAATGGCAGACTGGAATTTGCATTTGAAGTGTTAAATAAAAAAAAATTATAGACTGCAGCTGTGTGAAGGTAGTAAGGTGCTACCATACCTGCTCATGGTAGGAGCATTGGAACTCCATGAACTTTAAGGTGTCTTCCCACCCAAATAATTCAATGATACTCTAAAATGTTGCTTGTCAGAAGTTATAATAGCACTTATAAATTTGAATGTTGATGGTGAAAAAGCAGATTAGACTACATAATCTGGAAGTAATAGCTTTTATTTTTTCACACAGTTTTTAGCACAGGAGAAGTTTCAAGACAAGGGAAGCAATGATTGTGCAGTTATAAATCTTTGCATAATTATTCAAAATGCAAAGAAAGTACGTAAAGCACAAGGTACAAGCCTGCAAAGGTGGCTGTATGCACAAAAAGTGCAAGGAAAGCTTATGTGACCATATTAATTATGAAAAAGGAAATACACATGGTGAAAACAAGAAGTTGGATTTTTTTAACACAAGCACATTGAAAGGGAGCAGTTTGTTAGTTATTATACTAGTGCTCTGTACTTTCATACTCTATACTGGTAAGCATACTGGTTTTGTTTGGGATGGAATAGTAACTCTACATAGTTGTAAAGGGCTATGATTTTTCACCAAAATAGCATAAAAAACTCATGGTTTAGGTATTGCTGAGCAGTACTTACACATCACTAAGGCTCTTTTCTTTTGCTTCTCACACTGTCTTGCCAGCATGTAGACTGGGAGTCCACAAGAATTTGGGATGGGATACAGCAGCGACAGCTGACCCCAAGTAACCAGAGGGATATTCCACAATATGTGATGTCATGCTTAGCAACATTATCTGCATAGAAGAGGGAAGGTGTTATAAGTGATGGCATTTGTGTTCCCAAGTAACTGTTATTAAGGATTGAGCCTTGTTTTCATGGAAATATCCAAACATCTGCCTGCCGACAGGTATGCTTGCATTGCCTTACTGATGAAAATTCTATCTCAACCCCTATATTTTCTCACTTCTACCTATACCCCACATATTTCCTCACTTCCACCTATACCCAACTGTAGGGAGTGAGCAAGAAGCTGGGTTGTGATGAGCTGCCAGCCAGGGTTAACCCCCAGCAGTGTAGAAATTGAAGGCATTTTAACAAGCAGTGCTGAAGTGGTGCTTAAGCACTGTTTAAGAGGAATTCCCTCCAGAAAGTGCTGTGTGGGCTCATATTCTGTGGGCCTGTCATTGTTCCCATGGAGCATTTGGTGTGGCACTTGGTCTTGGCCTCTTTACTTAGAAGAATAAAATTAGAACGTGCCTCTTAATGCCTTGATGGAATGAGAACATAATTGCATTTCATTTATGAAATTTGAGTATGCTGTTTGAAATATTGAAAAATTTAAAAATACCATGCTATTTGTTCTTGTACTTCAGGTGTGACTGAATAAACAATAAAGCCCTCTGTTTTCCGTGAACATAAGAAACTTTTGCAAAGCAGTTGAAAGCTTGCTGTTTCAAAGAGATAACCCTGAGTTCTAAAGATCCTGCTGATGGCTTTCTGGTTCCAAGATGGTGCCTGTACCACACTTGGCCACCTCTATGGTCTTAGGAGAGTGAAGGGGCGTGCGCTTCGATGGGTTCTGGAGAGTGACCAGCGCTTTTGGAGCTTCAAACACACTTACTGAAATCAACGATGAAGGACACCAAGGACGAGTCTTTGTGCAGAAATCCAGTTTATTTGTGCAGTTTATTGAACCTCAAAAGGAGTCCAGGGACAAAGACAGAGTGAGGGTTAGATATCGGGAAAAAGAGGTGGATCTGAGGGTCAAGGGCCAATGGGAACAAGTGAAAGTGGTGCAGAGGAAGGGCAGCCAACTAGGAAAACAAATAGGGTAACAGCAGTGGAACAATGCAGCAAATTAGGACCAATGGGGATCAGGAGAGGGGAGAACTTTCTAGAGGATGTACAAATTGGGTAGACGGGGGATGAACTGGGGTGGAACAACTGCATGAGCCAATAGAACTTAAAATATTAACATGTGCCTGCAAAGGTCTATTGGAGGGAGGCTCCTCTCACCCTAACCTAGAGGTGTGTGTCTCTGTTCTTGTTTCTGCTCCTCCAGGTTTGGGGTGACATAGCCTTGGTGATAGGCTTTTGCACTTGTGTAGGAGAGCAATGATTCTTTGAGTCTTATTGAATGTGAGATTAATTTACACGGCTCTTGGTAATTTGAACCTTTGACAGAAATGGCTTATTTTATGACCAAAGTTGCTGCTTCTGAAGTGGCTGCATTTATAAACCAAATCCATGCAGCAATGACACATAAAAGGGTTAGTTTTTTTTCAAAGACTGATTAATATCAACAGTTAGAAACTGTTATTATGATGCTATGGGCTGCAATAACTGTGGTGAATGTCTGTATACTTATGAAAAATATTCATGATAATATGAAATGTACCTTTTTCAGATATTAGGTGACAACTTCTTTGAGAGTCATCAAATAGGATTTTGCTCTTTTCTCCTGAAAAGACGACTAAATCATGTACTAGATCAGTGCAAGAAAGTCATGGACCTGTTGGAGTAGGTCCAGAAGAGGCCCACAAAAACAGAGGGCTGGAGCACCCCTTTTATCAAGAAAAGCTGAGGGAACCAGGGTCATTCTGGAGAAGACAAAGCTCAAGGGGAACCTTGTTGCAGCCTTTCAATATACAAAGGCATAAAGGAGATGGATTGAGAGAATCTTTCTCACCAGGGCCTGAAGCATTATGACAGGGGGTAATATTTTTGGTTATTGTTTAATTCAGAATACACATCATAAAGGTAAAGATCTTGGCATGGGATTTAGATTTCAACATACTTAACAAATCTAAAATCTACAACTTAAGAAAGTCATAGTGCAAACCCAGTCTCTTCAGGCAACACTTTCCTAAACATATTGTTTCTTATCTAGAGAACTGGGAATCTGTTGATTCTTCAACAATAATTAAATACATAATTACTGAAATTATAGTGCAAAATTTAGGATGCCTTTAGCCATAGGTGTTTGTAAAAAAAATAGTGCAACTATTACTCCTGTGATACATAGATGAAATTCACATGTTATTTATCCTTAACATGGATGTTTACAGTTGATTTTATTTAATTATATGGATTAGATAATTATGTAGTTTCTAGTACTAGACATAAAACTAGCCAGCAATATAAGCTGTGTATTTCAACATGGGCCTATGGCACAGATAATAAAAATATGCATTTTTATTTTTACACCAGCTCTTCAATATTTGAGAACTGCTTCTTATCTTCCAAGGGTCGGTTTTATGAGAACCTTAATAACGGCTATTAATATGATTTGTTAGAATATTTCTTTCCTTTTGAGGTATCAGTTTGTTTATAATATCGTGATTATGACTTGATCATTTAGCTACCAAAAAATGTCAATTTTTGTTTTGAGAAGAGGAGGCTGATGATTATTTGCAAAAAGATCACCTTAAGAGAGAAGCCATAATTTCAACATTACAGAAATATGATTAATTTACCTTCTTCACTATCAGCAACAGCTTTCAGTTTGTACAGAAACTGTGGCATTTTCTATACAGACATAAATCTTTCTGTCAGAAAGATTGAGTAACCTTGTATCTTGAGTTCAGTTTGAAGTGAAAGGACAATGCACCAAAGACAAATTTCTTAAGATAAATAATCAAGCAAAAACCCATGAAGCAATAATTTAATTTCCACAAAACAAAGAAAATAGTCCAAGCATGGAATAATTCAGAGCTAAGTAAACTATCTTAAAAATTTTTGCTAACTTGAAATTTTGCTAATTATGTATTTTTAGAAATAGAGATAACATACAATAGTTGTTGAACTGTCCAAAATGGTGTGTACTGATTAGCCAGAATTTATGTTCTTTAATAGCCTACTATACTCATACTGTACATGTAGCAAGCAAAATGATCAGTTTGCCATGTTCCCAAATCTTAGTATTTTAGTTCTGAAGAGCAAAATGTCAGTAGTAGATTAGCCAAGCCTTGTTTTCTCCCTACCCCCTTCCCTGCAGAGATAAAGTATATTGTGAATTACTTAGTGTGGAGATCCCATTTCTTGTATATTTTTGTAAAGTTCTTTTATCTCACTTTACTTCCATTTTATGGATGTCTCTTTGCATCCCTACCACTCTTGCTATACATTGAGATATTAATCTTATGATTTTTATTTGCAGAACTGCAATGTTAAAAATATGACATTTTTTCTTGCTGTTGTTCAACAACAGTGGTTCTGAACTTTAGTCCAAGATTTAGTCCAAGTCCAGCTGCCTGTATGAGCTTACAAACTAATGTCTCATTGCCCATTAAGAAGAGTATTTCACAAATAGACAGCCATACAAACGTCTCTCAGTTCCTCAAACAACATAAACTTTATAGTTTGGCTGAAATTGTTAATAATGGGAGAAGATATAAGAACCTTGACCATTATTCTGTTTTCAGCACCTCACTTATAGTTTTGAATTTCTAGTACCCATTTCAATATTTAGAAGGTTGCCTGCATCAAATACTCAAAAGCTGCTATCCACTGTGCATTTACATGAGTTTTTTTATTTGTAGTCTTCATAAATGATCCATAGGAGAGGGGAAAGGGATCATAAATGAACAAATAATGCTAAGGGCTCTACTGTGAGTAAAACTGTAGAGAGAGGCTTTAAGATAACCTTTGAGTCCCACATTAATTGCTTGAAACCTGATCAACAAGGAAACTATTGACAATATTTACTACCTATTAGTGGCAGTTGATGGGATTTAACCTTATTTTCCTGGGTGATTAAGTTCTGTTCTTATTCTATTTTACCCAGGCTTTATAGCAATCATCAGAACAGATTAGAACCCTCCAGCACAAGTGTAGAATGGGAAGAAATCAACAGAAATATATATTTTTTTTTTTCCAGGTGAAGAAATGCATAACTTGGGTTAATAATGTTTTTACTCTAAGTAAGTTTTTTGCTATGAATATCCAGTAAAAGGGAAAAAAAATCTCAACAAACAAACAAGACCAACCAAACAAAAACCACCCAAAAAAATCACCAACAAAGTTAAAGAAAGGTGTCGTTAAGAGAAAGTTATTTTTGTCTAGGATTTTTGTCTTTTTTGTAGTTTGTTCTATGGTCTCAGAAGGTCCTCAAGAACATTCAGTCAGACTTTGGTTTTCTTGCTGGTAGTTTAATAATATTATGGGGTAAACTGTCAACAGAATATCCATTAAGATCCTATTCTTATGCTCGTTGAGTATCTTTGAATATTGAGTAAAAAATTGAGCCTGGTTCCATTTTTCATAGTATGATCATCTAAAGAGCTGTAGATCCTGCTGGTGAGTTCATGCCACCTCAATGCCACCTTCTTAAACCTTCCAAGTTTACTGATTCCTCATTAAAGGATATGAACAATTGTAATGCATCATTCTCAGCCCAATCTTAGTATTTCAGATGATAGAGTATCACCATGAATCACTTTTAGATATAGGACCCAGGCACTTCTGAGGGTGCTACTCTGAGCCTATAAAGTTCAACTTTCATCTTAAGGTGAGAATGTCACCTTTGGGAAAAGTCTGTGTTTCTGACCTCTCCCTATAGATGCTGGAGATGGATGCAGGCATTCTTGGGCCATAAAGGGTCAAAAACTCCTTATATTCATGTGTGACTTAAAGCTGTGTGTGTTCCACATTAGACACAATTATTTCTAGCATTGCAAGACTGTATATTGACATAGGTTGAGCTGTAAAGCCGCAATAAAGAAAGAAGGAATGGCTGTCAATATGCAAGGAAGAGAGTATTATTCAATTTGTTGAAGGCGATGGCAAGAAACTAAACATTGACATTGGTAAAAGTTGCAATGAGTTTACAGGAATTATCTAATATCTATGTGAGATGTTTACAGAAATTGTAAAAAATGCATTTTACAGTTTGATCTTTGCACAAGATACAGGTACTGTTGTCATTAGGACTATATAAGGCACAGGTTATGAAGGTTAAAATTGTCAGAGCAAGGCAAGAATAAGAGCAAAAAAACCAATTTTTTTTTTTTTTTAGAGCAGCAACCAAGAAGACAAATAGCACCATTTAGTCAAGACAGAAATGTCAGTAGAAATGTTGGAGTCTTATTTCCATTGCTCAGAACACAAAGCTCAAAGCTCCCCATGAATATGCACCCAGAGACAGAAAGAAAACCACTTTACAGCTGTACTGATTCTCTGCTGTGTAGCACCAGGAGAAGCAGAGTAATAAAGTCTCACAGTTTTAATTGTGCCTGCACAGACTCTTATGCTCAAGAGAAGATTAAAAAAAATCTTATTTTCTTCACTACATTAATGTGTGTATAATATCTAGAATAATTATTCTTCCCCATGTGTCAGAAAGGCACTTCATTTTTAGTGTTGTTTTGTTTGGAGTACAACAGTGGGTCATCACTGAAAAATAGTAGGCTTTTTAAGTTACAAAAAAAATATTGTCTTACAGGGCAGAAGTAAAAAAAAAAAATTCTTATAACATCAGAGATGAAAAAAAAGAATGCTCTTATCATAGTTATTCCCTGAGCTTCTGTTCATAAACACACACTGTTCTTACAAAATTCTTGTCATTGAACTTTATTTAGAATGACAAAGATATCTGTGAAATGAGCCTCCAGCTGGAGAATTGAAGGATAGGATAGAGTTACATTAAGGAAAAATTATTACATGTAGAGCTT
>VYXF01001322.1:387840-404424 GCA_013397295.1 Polioptila caerulea
AAGAGAGAAAAAAAACAATTTTTTTTTTTTTTTTTTTTTTTTTTTTTTTTTTAGAGCAGCAACCAAGAAGACAAATAGCACCATTTAGTCAAGACAGAAATGTCAGTAGAAATGTTGGAGTCTTATTTCCATTGCTCAGAACACAAAGCTCAAAGCTCCCCATGAATATGCACCCAGAGACAGAAAGAAAACCACTTTACAGCTGTACTGATTCTCTGCTGTGTAGCACCAGGAGAAGCAGAGTAATAAAGTCTCACAGTTTTAATTGTGCCTGCACAGACTCTTATGCTCAAGAGAAGATTAAAAAAAATCTTATTTTCTTCACTACATTAATGTGTGTATAATATCTAGAATAATTATTCTTCCCCATGTGTCAGAAAGGCACTTCATTTTTAGTGTTGTTTTATTTGGAGTACAACAGTGGGTCATCACTGAAAAATAGTAGGCTTTTTAAGTTACAAAAAAAATATTGTCTTACAGGGCAGAAGTAAAAAAAAAAAAATTCTTATAACATCAGAGATGAAAAAAAAGAATGCTCTTATCATAGTTATTCCCTGAGCTTCTGTTCATAAACACACACTGTTCTTACAAAATTCTTGTCATTGAACTTTATTTAGAATGACAAAGATATCTGTGAAATGAGCCTCCAGCTGGAGAATTGAAGGATAGGATAGAGTTACATTAAGGAAAAATTATTACATGTAGAGCTTCTGACATCAAGTGCCTTTTAGTAAGATTGCTCAAGACTTTCAATTATATGGCTTTGCTTTCACTTATTTACAAAGTTGCTAAACTTAAATTGTTTAAGTCAAAGTTTTTTATGCCAGTATCTGCCTCAGGCTGAATTTAATTTTTTTTTCTTTGTCATGTAAAAATCAGCCTTTTTCTGCATGAAATATATACCATGTGAGAAGGGACTGGGAATGTGGAAGTGAGGAATTAATATTTTTTGTTTCTACAAGAACTGTACAAATTGTGTTATCAATTACATGGTAATTTCCTAGTAGATGCTTTATAGTGATTTACTTACAAAAACCCTCAAGAGGTTTTACATGCTCTGAGATTTTACTTTGACAAAGTCTCTATCCTTTGTGTTGACCATCTTACTCTCTCTTCTGTTTTCAGTAACTCGTAGTTACAGGTACACAGGAAGAATCTATGTGGGTGACTCTAATAACCAAATATAGATGAGACAAGAACTGAAAGAGAGAATAGGAGAGAAATTATTTTGAATGTGTAGCCTGGAGGCAAAAAAGGCAAAGGCAGATGTGATGAAAATTGTCTGAAGGTGGATAATAAAGGGAACTGGAATCCCAGTAAAGAAAATGAAGAGAAAACAAGAAAATGGCAAGAGATTATGAGATTTCCAGGAATCACATCAAATGGGTTAAGACATGTTTTTAAGACCTTTGTCACATTTCCTATATTTCTCTGAATTCAAATAGGTCCAATTTTTCTTAAAGTACCATAGCAATGGTACTCCAGATAAGGTTTTACTGATTTTTACCTGTTTTAGAAGCCATAGTTTCATTTCCATGTCTTTGTATGATACTACTCATAAGAGCCTGAAATCAATACCACATAGGCAAATATACCTTGGGTCATTTTTTTAGCCAGCTGTCTCTTATCCTTTCTGTTTGCAGCTGAATACCTACATCCTTGAACTTCTCCACTTTGACCATGAAAAATTGACACTTTCTAACCAATTTTAATTTTCTGACCAGTTTCACTCTAAACTTAAACAGTTTCTTCTAGAAAATGTTGGCTTTGATTGTTTACTAGAATATCATTGAAGACTGTCAAAGTGTAGAGCTTCTCATCTTCATGAATCTGTTAGCCTGGAATAGAAAGAATCAGTTAGATTAGTGTGGCATGATTTGTTTGTGGCAAACACCCATTGAAGATATAGATATAGGTGATATAGACATATATTTAGATAGAGATACAAATATATAAATATAGATACAGATGTAGATAGATAATAGATAGATTAGATATATAGATATCGATATAGATATAGATATAGATATAGATATAGATATAGATATAGATATAGATATAGATATAGATAGATAGATAGATGATATAGCTATAACTATTAGATATAGATAATATAGACATATATATATAGTTAAACTTCTAGATGGTTTTCTAGTGTGTTTCCTCCCATTTCTGCTGCATGCCAACCTGATCTCAGTTTCAGACACTTCCTTCATAAACAAGGAAGGTCCACATATGGGACCAAAAGTTCCTGAGTATTTTGATGCTAATATGATGACATTTATTGGAATATCAATTTTTGCACTTTGACAATCTGGAAAATTCGTTCAAAACACATACAGAGGGCATTAAATAAACAAAACAAGCACTCACAAGGTAAGAAATAGCAAGAGTGAGATTATTTGTTTTATCCTAATCTTCCTGTTCAAACACAAGTTTACAGACTTTAACATGGTGATAAAATTATAATTTATGAGAATTTTTATGAGTCATTCAGTTGTCTAAGTAAAGTTACTATTTACCCACCCAGATTTATGCATTGTTAAAGCATAATATAGTTTTTATACCCCTGATGCATCTTTTAAGTTTTAATGAAGTTCAGCAAGACATAGATGTTGTTAGCACATGCTGCTGACACCACCTTTAGTAGATCAGTTTGATATCACCAGGAATATAAAGTTAAAAGAGTGTCTCCTTGAAGTCCCGGTTCAGAATGTGAAGTTTCATACAGCCTCCTTCTGAAAACAGCCCTTACTTTTTGTTGTATGTTTCTTATTTTTGCAATGTCTGGCACGCTAGGGTTCTAGTTTCAGGTACCATATCTGGGAACTACCATAATTAGTTTAATAATCATCATTATCATCATCATCAAAAAATACATTTGCAGTAAAGCTCAAAACCCATGTTTTCTAATTAATTTTCATCTTATTTTGTGCTGAAAAAAACCCCAATTGTACAATGATTGCATTGATCTACTTGCTGCATTAACACAGACATATAAAAATCTATGATCTGATAAAACATAGAAAGGTGATCTGTCTTCCTGTCAGCAGATATACCTTACTGAAAAACCATTATTCTCTTTTTCAAATATTCCACTAATGGACTTAATATTCACAAACTCTAAGTAACCATCATTAACTTAAATTTAAATAATTACTGCTTTTACATAGATCCTTTTTGCCAGGTGTTTGTACATCAGCTGAAAATCACCTTTTTATCTCTGTTGATGTTGCTGTCAAATTAAAAGCTCAAACGTTAATAAAGTAATAGAGACAATGACATGGTATAAAGGAAAAATGTGGACATGCTAATAATACTGCTTTAAGAGCAATGACTTAGGTGAAAAAAATTTGCAACTTGCCCAATGTGTCATTTTCAATAATTGTATGGCAGCTGTAAAGATGTCCTACTTAGTCTTTGGTAAGAATGTGTGGTCTCCCTTCTATGAGTGGTCAATATGCTCCCCTGAATCTTTATAGGAACAGTGAGTGACCACATTTATCACCTGAATTACATTCAACTAAAATCCAAGTATAGCAGTCTAATCAGGTATAAAATTTCCTTTTTAAGAATGTATTTGCTGCTGTAAAAAGAGCAATGAAATTACTTCTATAAGTGACAATCAAATTCTAGGCATTCAGAGATTAAGGACCCAGAATTGTGTCCTCATTAATATTTTATTCTGAATTATCTTATAGATGTATATTTAACATTTTAATTACTCACATTGCTTCACACCCTCCCCAGTGTACTGTCTATATTTAAATTCCCAGTGGGTTCTGTTCCCTCAGCTTTTCTTTTTATCTTCAAATATCTGCTGAATTCCCTGACTGCCCATTCTGAGAGGTTGTTAACGTCTCATGTCCACAACTTTTAGCTATTCCTGACTGAATTTTTCAGTTTTTCTGACATCTTTTGGCTCCTGGTGTCACACCTCAGTGTCAGCTCTCCAGATTTCATTCACTTTCATCAGTCAAGCTTTTAAAATCTCTGCCTTCAGCTGCAGTGCTATCATGTACCTACCTTATTGTAAATGCCATTGCTAGGTCTATATCAATTTCCCTTTACTCCTTCAGTTCCCAGAGCTCCAGACAGCAGCTATGAAATAATAAGCCCTACTTTGAAAAGCTCTGTAGAATCTACTGCTGCCAGAAACATATCTGCATGACTGCAAATGTACCTATTGAACTAGATTCTGTCCTGTAAAATGCACAGGTAAATGTGATCTGAGAGGTGCAGTGTCTCTGAAGCCAAATTTTCTCACTTGCTTCATAGCAGCAGCTATTATGGGAGCTCTAGCTGCATGCTGAGTCTGTTGGGTATGAGAAAATATGACACCACTTGTACGAGTGATGGGCCAATAATGCCAATGTTGACATGCACTGCAAAAGGCTCTGGGGGGGCACTGCTGTCCAGTTGTTATTTAGTACTGCCCTTGTCAGCACAAAGGGTGTTTGTCCCACTTGCCTCAATGTTCAAGCCAAGAACTGAAATGAAGCCAATGCTCTGTTTATTCCTTGTTTCTCTCTGCTCACACACCCTAACTCCTGGTCACTTGTGAAGTAGCTCATAATGTTGTTGGGAGCTGCAGAAGTAATTAGGTTTTTTAAGTCTGCCACTCAGCTGGAAAATAATCACTGTAAACAACCTACCTGCATGCACTAAAGCAAAATTGAAATTTATTTTCATTAAGTTATTATTAAGCTAGAAAAGCAGGAAAATGGAGTTTAATGAAAGAGTTAAGCATGAAATTGAACTTTTCCATAAACTTGTATTTAGTGCAACCACTTTTTGATATGTAACTCTGAATTATGTTGTAATTGAGAGATAATTTCATGCAGTTTAACACCACTTAGGCTGCCATTTTTTCTCCTGAGACTATTTGCATTTTTGAGAAAATAGTAAACACATTTTTATACAAACACCATGGAAAGGCTCTGTTCTTCACTGAACAGAGTAGTGAAGGATTTCTTTTTTGTTGGAAAGGAATCCAACAAAAAAAAGAAATACACAGAGCTGAGAGCAAGCATTCTTCCAACTACAGCTAGGCACTTAACAAAATGACCTACCAGAAAACAAATCAGGAACACACCTTCTCATGTCTCCATATTCTTTATACTTTGCCATTAGCTCAGTGTTGTTGCTCTTCTTGTAGTCTTCAAGGGAACTAGTATTTAACTCAAAAAACCCATCTTCAGGGAATGATTAGTTAAAAAATGAATGGTGTTTTGGCACATTGTCTGTCTGACTGGCCTGAAACAATGGCCAGTCGGACAGAAAAAATTCTAAATTTCTTCAGGAAACTCTATTTTTCCACATATATAATCCAATTACCAAAACATGCTATCTTTTTTGAAGATGTGGCATGCACAACTTTGTTAAGCAGATTTTCAGCCTTTCTTTTGACCTGTGCGCAATGAACACATCAAACACTTTATGAACTCCTAGCTTTTGGTATTTTTAATTCCTACCTCTTCAGTCTCAAAAATGTTATACTTTATTTATTTATTCCTTAGAAAATTAATTTAGAAGTGTTATCTGGTGGCATAGTAACTACAATAAGGCCTCTCACCTCTAAAAAAATGTCATTTTGTACTTTCAGAACATCATAATCATGCAAGACATGCAATACCCAGAAGTAACCATCAGTGCTGTTGTATGTCAGAACACCCTCATGCTTTGCCAGACTTATAAAATATGTTCAGTTCTTGGATGAAAAAACAGTTCCCCATACTGTAAAATACCATCTCTTTTTTCTTTTTTCTTTTCCCTGTGCACCATTAGCTCAGTGTGCTGAAGCTCTTGCATTATAACAGCTTTCACTTTTCACTAAATATGCTATTTTCCATTAAATAGCATCTTAAACACTGGCCCTGGTGTCATCTGAATACCAGAAAAAGTGATGCTTAAGGTTTTTATTTTCACTGCACTGGTGAGAAAATCCAGAAATGCTTCTGTATTCTACTCCAATAGATCAGTAAACCCCTGTAACTTTAAATGCTACTGACAGCATTCAAGAACTCGAGCCATTATAACATGCTTATTGTCAAATGTGTCCATAGCAACACTCATCAGTGTCATCTGTTTCAACTCAAGTCTTATTTTCTCAATTGACAGAAAAAAGCCAATACACCAGTCACAACTGTTCCAATTTTAGTATGAGCTGAAGAATGATAATGTTCATATATCGCCTGTGCCAACTTGTGATGCATTTCATCAAACTGAACTTTCAGGAAAAAAAGAATATGGTGACTGGCCTGTGTTCTGTCTTCTACTGCGAAACAAGTCAATGTCTGTTACTTGTTTCTTTTTCCCTTATAATTTTTTTAGATAGTTAACTGAAGAAAGGAGAGGTTAGGCAAAAGGTTAGCAAAATTCTGTTACAGGAAAGCTAGAGCTCTGTGCTGCTAAACTTTATGATGTTTACATGTTCCACTGTGAGTCTGTATGTCTGTGTTTTGTCAGAAAAGAGTGAAAAACGATGAAATACTGCAAAGAGAATGTATCTGTGGCTAAACTGTGGCAAATTTAGACCAAAAATATGTGGATCGGCATTGCCACTGTTTTTGGCATCCAGGCATGTTTCTCTTAGTAAATTTTTTTCTAGTGCTTCATCACAGGGAGGCCATGAGACTTAAGCCTTTGCAGATCCTAATGTTTTGGAATGAGCATAGGCTCCTCCATGTTTATGAGTGGTACAAACCTGAGGAAAGCAGAGACTTCTGTTTACATTCTTCTAAATACTAATTTTGCTCTCTGCTTTTTTCAGTCCTTTTTAATTGCCATTACCATTTTGTTGCCATTATGATGCATATTAAAGAGGGAACATTTGTCTTGCACAATAGTTACCTTTCTGTCACAAGCATGCTTTTGATGGGTAGAATAACCTTGACAGTGCTAGACATTGGTTGGCATTTGAGGCTGGGATGACATGTGACACATAAACCATAAATTTATCCTCCTCTGGATATAGGAAAGCACTTAATGAGTGTTCTTTTTAATAGAGGCTAGGGACTGACTTTCCCTTAGGAATCAGTGCAATTAAAATAATGTCTAATTCTCAAAGTATTACACTGGCCTGAAACTCGAAGGAAACATATAAATTCTCTAGCACTTTTTAATGTCTATGCATTTCTGTTTATCTAAATATTTAGATAGCATGGTATGTCACTTGAGTATCACTACAGTCATCAAAAGAAGGTATGGGAAACTGCAACCATGCATTTTACCCACAGTAGGTTTCAGGCCCCTAATGGAAAGTATGTTACTCTTGATTCTGGCTGATCATGACAAAAATCAAACCTCTATCTTTCAAAACAGCCTTCACCTAAGAATTAAACCTTGGTCTTGAAGATTTTTTTGCAGAGCACATCAGTCATTCAATATTCTGGACATGTAGCACAAACTGGACTTAAATTTCACATCAAGCATGCATCAATAAACCTTAAGTTTCCCAGAGGGATATTTAATAGTCGTTCTGTGACTGCTGAGTTAGAAAGTAAGGGAATTCTTTTGATGATTTAGGTGGTCAGTCTGCTTTTTCATAAGTCAGGTTGGCAAAGGTTTGCTGAGTAGTGGGGAATTCAGCAAGTTTTAGCATCCGTCCTTTTCCCTTAACTCTTCACCCCCTCTTAGGGCAGAGGTTAGGAGCACTCTCTTAACATGCCATCTGGTACATTACATGATATTGCACCATAAAAAAAAAAATCTCTGAATTGTGGTTTCTTAGAACTGAAGAAGGATGCAGTGCACTCCCTCATTGCACTTCATTGCAGATGTAGGCAAGTGTTTTCCATAGCAGAGTATATGCACTAAGCTCTGGCTTTTAGCTGGCTGATTTACTATCTCTCAAACCCCCTTAGAGTCAAGAATCCTTTTCTCTCCCTTACTGCTAAACTTAGCACTTATTGCAGTGGAAATAAAAGGAAAATAAAATGGTAAAATCACACATTTCATTGGGAAGTGACAAGTGGAGATCCTTGAGGACTATCAAAACTAGTTTCTGTGTTTCTTTCATTTGAATAAGTTTGGAATTAACTTTTTTGACTTTAAGAACAAACCACTCTTCTTTGAATAATATGGCCATGAATTTCTTAAAAAAGCATATAGGTGTCTATAGATATATAAAGACGTCTCCAATGTCTATGTATATATGATCTGACAATGTGAACTGACAACCAACTGTACCCTGGTCTGCACCAAAAGGATCCTGGAGAGCAGGCAGAGGGAGGTGATTCTCCTCCACCACACCACTTTCCTGACACCCCAGCTGGAGTACTGCATCCATCTCTAAGACACCCCAGCAGGAGAAGGATATGGACTTTTGGAGCAAGTCCATGGAGGAGGAGGCCATGAAGATGATCAGAGGGCTGAAACACTTCTCATATAAATACAGGATAAGAGAGTTGGGGTTGTTCAGCCTGGAGAAGAGAAGGCTACAGGGAGACCTTTAGAGCAGATTTCCAGTACCTAAAGAGGCTACAAGACAGATGGAGAGGGATCTTTTACAAGGTCATGTGGTGACGGGACAAGGGGCAATGATTTCAAACTAAAACAAGGTAGGTTTAGATTAGACATTAGAATGTGAGGATGGTGGGACACTGGAACAGGGACATTGTGAATGTCCCATCCCTAGAGGTGTTCTAGACCAGGATGGATGTGGCTTTGAGCAACATGGTCTAGTGGAAGGTGCCTCTGCCCATGGCAGGGACATTGGTACTAGATCATTCTAAGGTTCCTTCCGACCCAAACCATTCTATGATTCCATGAATGTGGAAAAAGAGACATCTCTGCAGCATTGTTTATCTGCTGTGTTTTAAACAGCCTCATCTAGATGAGTTGGATTTTCCCAAGAAAAAACTGTTTGTTTGTATAACCTATGAAGTCTAAACAATAAACAAAAATGTAGATACTTACATGGTAAATACCAGATAATTATAACCCAAAATTTCTCTCCCTGCTTTTGATTAAATGTTGTAACCTAATTGGTACTTTATAGCCTGTAAACTGTTTTGCTACCACAAGTAACATTGTTAGCATGTATCTATTATACACCAAATGATCAAATTAGGCTTTTTCATGAATCATCACTATTTATTTTATTTATGAAAGAAGCAAATATTAAATATGGCACTACTGATAGCACTTAAATTGAGTAACTACTTCTACATCCTTTATGCTCTGTTTTATACACACTGCTTCTGGGCACTCTCACACTTATCTCTGTCTAATAATGGAACAGACTGGAAGATGCTGAGTCAAGCAGGATTTTAGACATATAGATATATATACACACAGCTTTATATACCTTCCTTACTGTACTGCTGTTTTACCTTCCGTTATAGAGCAGAGGGTCATTGATGATTGTGTAGTATGTGATCCTCTAATTCCATAATCTTCCTAACAGAACTGCTATTTACCCATTTTTTTCCTTTATTAAATACAAGTACTAGGTTGCATTTATTTGGTTGTCTGGAGAATTTCTCATCTCTATTCAATGCCAGTAGTTTTGAGACTGCTTTACGCACCTGAACAAGACCCAGATGGCTACAAATACATTTTCATTTCTGAGACATTTTAAATGTTTATTTTCTTTATTTAAGATTATTTTTTCACCCCATTGATTGCTAATAGGCTATATGAAAATTGTTACTGGTATTGACAGTAGTAAATCCTAGTGAAAACTGTCACAAAGACACCATTTAAAACTATCATTGGTTAGTGGTTTAGTATCAGACCAAGCCTCTCCTTGGCCCTTTGTTTGCATCTGACTACTGTGATCCTTCTAGGATGACATAATGATACTTTACTGCTTAATAGTTGCCTCTTTTTCTTCTTATGTCCTTTTCTTTTCTTTATAATTTTGTCTCTATACACCTGTGCTATACTTCTTAATTCTTCCCTAGTAACCTGAACTTAATCTTATGTTTCATATTACTCATTCTTTCGTCTGAGTTCTATTGAGGGTGAATGATTGAATCAAACTGATCTCTTGATAGTCTTCCTATTCTTCCTCTGCAATTAGGTAATTTTTAGCTATGCTATTACTTCTATTTCTTTAAAGATAAAAACACTATATAATAGTTTTGTGTCGCTGTTGGACAAGCAATGACACACACAGACACTGTCTGATGAAAAGGCATAAAACTCTTTATTTCAACATCTGACTCAATTTATAGTATTTCTATACAGACATGGGATTGGAGGAGAAGGTTGACACCTCTCCCATCCCATTGGTCGAGACATTTGCCCATCAGTTGTTTTTTAATCTAAGAGAAAGTATGTAAACAACCTCATCTTAACATAAGCATGCTTCTAATTATAACACCCATGTGTGAGAACAAACTAGGAACTATGAAAAACATCAAGCTGTAAAGTGCACCAGAAAAGTGAAGAAATCGGAGCGACAGTTTTGCTTTTAGTTAGTCTCTGAAAATATACCCTTATGCTTCTCTGAATTGATTGAACTCTTTACTCTTTTTCAGAATTCTTCCTGTCCTGGAAGTATGAAGACTGCTTTTTCAGCTTGTCTTAATCAAGTTGCCTTCCAGAATGACAAACAGTTTCTCTTTACAAGTTATAATCATATTTAGAAAAATTTTCCCCTCATTTATCCTTTCTTCCTATAAGAAAAAAGTATTGCTAAAACAAGAGTAGTAAAGTGTTGCACTCAGTGAGCCTGAGGTTCTTTTTAGCATCTGTTGAGGCTAATGCTGATGAAACATTACAAGTCCTGATGGAGAAAAACCTTAAACAGAAAGCCACTTATACTTAAAATAAATTGAAAACATTGGGTCAATAAAAAAAATAAAAAACCAAAAAACCCCAAATATATTCATTTCTTAAATGTTAAGATCTTGGAGAGAAAGAAATTTAAGAGCTTGAGTGCCCATTATGGATTTATAAATAACAAATCTTAGTAAGATTAAATGGAGCTTTGTTAATTCTGATGTAGAGAAGTGGTACTTTGAAAGTGGAAAGTGTTTTTAATATACATTTGTTACCCTAAGGATAAAATCTCTGACAGCTTTTGTTTGTTCATATTTAAGAGTTTAGCTAAGATTTTAGCTGTCCAGCGCATGTTTCTCTGTCTACTTTTTGAAGATTATATATACTCATCTAAAGGAGTATGAAAACTGAAGTTAAGGGCTTGTCTTGAAATTTTAAAGGATGATTTGATCTTTGCCAATGTACAAGCAAATATAGGAACTCAATGGATTCTCAAGAACCAGTACATCAACCAGGCATGTATTAGTCAAATATTTCTGAAAATGCAATGAAGAAAACTGTTAAAATTTAATATTTTTATTGGTAATAAAACCCACATAAGGAAAGATATTAAAAAATCTCTTCATCTTTTGAATTTCTCCAACAACCACCTGCACTGGAGCAGAGTGAGTAAAAGCTCATTTCCTCTGTCTGGAGCAAGGACACTTCTGACCAAACTGAGCCACTGCCATTCCTCTTCTCATTGATCTCTGTGACCCATACTACCCTCTCCAATTTGTAGACTTAGAAGAACCTGGAGATACTCTTGGTTTAGTAAATTGTCTCCTTAATTTTTTTCTAACATCACTTAGGAATAATAAAAATATATATATATTAGAGTTTATTACCTTATCAACATCCTTTTCTCTGCACAGAAATCTGAACATTCCCATAATGGGCTGGGTAGGAATACTTCCATAATGTTACGGAGTTAGAAAATCAAGAGACGTTTCAGGAGACTAAAGTTGAAGCAAAGAAAATTAAGGTAACATAAGTGACCTAGACAGATGGTTCTGATTTCTCTCATAACAACCTTCTACCTTTTCTTGAATAAGATGGAATGGCTTTTTCAAAACTGAGCAGTTTAAAGAAACATTTTGTCAGAAATATATTTATTAAAAATCCTTTCTTTTTCCTGTACAAGCTGCTCCTTATTTCAGCTTTTCAAAGCCCCAGAGAAAAGTATTTTGGTAATTTTATCTTACATTTAAAGATAAGAAACTAAGATTGAGAGTTCTGAAGTAGCTTATCATTACCTCAAAAGTTAGGATACAAACAAGGTTGTAAAAAAATGTTCTCTCTTCCTCTCTGCCTTCCTCTATTCATTTCTCCCTCGATTGTTTCTGCTTTTCTTTCTCCTGTTCCTTCCTCTCTTCCTCCATCTCTTAGCTATGCTCTCTTTTTGTTAAAGTATGTATCTCCCTGTCAGCAGAAATCTACCATAATTTAAAAGTGACAATATTAATTCAAGTGAACAAATACTCAACCATCTCATGTGGCATAAATATCAGAAGGGAAATGCTCAGAAAATTGCATGTAACATATAAAATGCAAATGTAATATACAATGTCCCATGTGGAAAATGAAAATGCTGAGCTCAGTTCTTGCCCTTTACTTGCCTTTTACTTTGACTACTGCTGCTGAAAAACTAAGTCATAAACTCTTCTCAATCTCATCTCACCTTGACTACCCAGGTAATGGAGAAATTCTGAGGCAGCTGTTTTCTGTCAGAGCTAAGAGAAAATGAAGCCTCATGATAAGTTTCTTTATCATGTCCACCTATTCTCCAAATACTTTCACTTGTGTTGGCTGGCAAAGAATACACTTCTTTCAGCTTTCTCTTGCCACTAATCCCTCTTGAATCTATCAACAGCTTTTCCTGCAACTAACCACTAAGAATATGAACCTGCAATACAGATTAGAAGTATTTTACTTTTCTTATGAAAAAAAAGTGATTTTCTTTCTTTTCCTTCTCTCAGCTGTTGTTTCTTCCCTTTTCTCCATCTACTATTAAAAATGTTCCACAGTCCTCAGAAAATGGTTGGGCCTTTTTTCTTTGTTTCTGAGTAAAATATGGAGCTGGCCAGGCAATATACCTTTTTATACCTTCTGTCAAAATTCCCATCAGACTGCCTCATTTGCTGTTATGTTGCAACTTTATAAAATTTATATTTTTTAGATTGATTTCTTTTTGATGTCCTTGGTGCCTATCTCAGATCAAAGCTATTTTTGCTCTACTTCTTTTAGGTTAGCCAGAGCAGTTCAGTAATTTCAAAAAGTAGTTCTTGTTTAAAATTACTGGAGATCTTCGTCCTTAACTGCTTTAATACTCTTAGTTTGGCATAAGGCTTAGAAATGGAGAAATGGCTGCATTGGCTAAGAAGAGTGCTTTTTATACTTGTCATGAAAATCTGCTTTGCTGTATCTTCTGAAAAATGCGGTGCAGGAATCATTGGTGATAATTAGATGCAACCTTTAATGGTTTTGTCCTCCTGGATTGAGCCTGACCCTACCATAAAGACACCACCATCACTGGCAAGGCCTTTACGTTGCAGAGTTACAGTGGAAAGACCTTGGCCAACAGCAGCCACAGCCAGGGAGTGAGGAGTAAGCCAGGCATATTTGCGTCTCTCCTTCATGATTTGGAGTAAAGGATCCTCCTGAAGGAGAGGGTTGTCAAAACAGGATATTAAAAGCAGAAATCCAGAATATAGGAAAAGAAAGAGCTGGACTTGTTATGCCCATTAAGACTGTAGCTCCAGAAAATGAGATAAACTCTGGACAAGAGTTCTGATCTTGGCAGCAAACCATGGGGGGTGTGGGTTCCAATGGATGAAAACAAGGAGGGAAGACAGTCTGTTAAAGCATACAGGGCAATGGTGCACTGGAGCATCTGGCACAGGCTCCTTTCCTCAGGAATCTCATCATCCCTGTGTATTTTATAGAGACTCCAGCGGCTTAGCTCAGAGATGTGGATTGAATTTGGCATTAAGATCTTCAAACATTAGTTTTTGCAATGATCTTTTTCCAGTCTTCCCACCAGAGCAACTGTCCATATTTTTTTCCTGTATTCATATCTCCCACATCAGGGTAACCATGTGACTAGCTGGAAAATCTGGATCTATCAAATCTGGATTTATCACAAAGTCAGATCTGAGTGCTGCTTCTGTGGATGATTGGGTAAAGTTCCTCCTGTTTGCTAAGGTAGAAAGGAAAGCCAGAGTTAATCTAAAGTGGTAGGAAAATGTCTACATAGCTCTTTTACAAACTCTTTATATATGTTTTTTGTGCTGTGTCCCTGTTTGATCAGAATTCATCATCTGAGTGAAAATAATTACAGCATGCTCATAAAGCTTCATTGGTTTTCAAGCCCACACATTATTGACCAAATTTTAACATAAGCTTGTAATTAAGTGTCCTTTTCTGAGGATGTGTTTGTGTGTGACTTAGCACTTACCAGCAGGATTTGCTGTACATGTTGGATCAAAGAGAAACATGCTTATGCCAACCAGTTGGAACCAATTAAATAAAAAAACCTGCCTAAAATACAATTTTCTTCTTGATATGGCCAAGATAGTTTGAAAAGAACACCTCTAATTCCCTGCTGTCTGCCCTCATGGCAACTGGTTGTCCCTGTGACTTTTAAAAATCTTCTTAAGAGAGGCAGTAGCCCTACTGAAAATTCCTATGGGACGGAGCAAGTCCCAAGCCTATCAGTTGACCTGCCTAATTCTTTTGCCAGGATAAGTTCAACTCCCTCCTTGAGCCTAGGCCTAAATTTCCTATATAGTATTCTGGATGTTTCTAGACAGGCTTTTTAAAACAAATATAATTAATATTTTTAAAATTACAAACATAGTTTTCCTTGACATGTAGATAGCTGGCTGGAGTACCATTAAACCTAAAAAAACTGCAAACAAAACAAAAACTAATTTAGACACAGAACAATGTAAAAAGTTTCCCTAAAAGAGGTAATTTAAAATATTATGCAGGTGTGAAAATTAGAGGTTATGTCCAAAACTAGTTTTCATCCTTTACTATAGTGTTTGTTACCATGGAATGTGTGTTAAGAAAATGTATTCTAATTTGGTAGATCTTATTGAACTATTACCTAGAACAACGAATCCCTTGAGTTGTAATGTGAAGAATTTCTACATAAAAAAGAAGAAGTAGGTCCTTATATTTTCATATTTTTATCATTCTTTGTTTTATCTTTTTTTTTTCTCATGCAGGACTTTGTTCTTCTCCCTTCTAATACAACGTAGCAGGAAAATTTGGTAAGACATTAATAAACTGCATACTTTTGAGGAAAGAATGTCAATATCTGATTGAATCTCAGTACATATAATGAATCCAAAGGGCAGAATTTTTTGTTCTTTTATCTTGTACATTACAAAAGCCTGAACTCTTCAAAAACAAATCACCAATAAACATTCATCTACCTACCAAAAAATTGTTCTAGCAATGCCATAAGTGATAACGCTATTTTAACAAAACTACAGTTAGGTCTGATTAGTTATTTTCTACTGTTTATGATTTCTTGCAGCTTTCCAGGTGATCAGAATTTCAGGGTATTTTAAAATCCCTGCTGTGTCTGTAGCCAGCAAAATTATCTTGTTTTTCTTTAAAATGATGTCACTAGAAATACTGAATTATTTTTACAAATAGAACTATGTTTATCCCATCTGCAGTTCATCCTTCTTTGGCACCTCAAGGCCTTGTTAAGTATGTCATTGTTTAGTAGCACAGTTCTAAACAATGCCTTTTGAGACCTAGAAAGTTATAGTTATTAGCCTGCCAGGGAGAGCTTCCCCATACCAATGTGACAGAGACTGTAGCCTGAACAACTTGTTTCTGCAGTGTTGTTGCTATGGGAACAGATGCAAAATGCTTGCCACTGTACTATGACACAAGTGAGCGTACTATGGCCTCTTTAATTGCATTCTTTAGGAGTCACCACAAACAAAAAGAGAGCATCAGTCTGGGTGGACTCGTGCTTACTTTCAAATGAGGCACTTGAATTCATATTGCAGCATATTTTCACCTATTTTAACGGGTTCTTTCTCCTACAGTTCCCCAACCAAAAGAAAAAAAATTAGTCTCCTAAAGACAGCCAAAAAATAACGGCATTTAAAAGATGGAAATATTAAAAATTTGGCTTAGGGGCTTTCTGAGGCAGTAGGTCATATTTAGCCTATATTTCATGTTAGTAACAATAGAAACTTATTAAATTAGAAGGTGCCATTTTCTCCTACATCATTGACTGACATATTTCATTATCTGGGATAAACTGATAATAAATCTAGATTTAAATATTTCTTAAAATTCATACCATAAACAAGCTACTTTCCTTTTCTTTATTCTCTCTTTCAAATATTGACTCTCCCTTCTATTTTATATACTACCTTATGAGTTACTGAGCTCTTGTCTTCAAAAAATAGCTCCACTGTTTCAGAGAAGAAAAAAACTCCAGCAATCCTCTTCTCTCTCCCCCTCAAAAAACCCCCAAGCTCCATGAAGCACAAAGTTTGATAAAAAGAAACATAGTTTGTGAAGAGACAGAAGAATGATACAGGTTTGTAAGGCTTCATTAAGTCTAAATTCTTGTTGTGCTTTAAATAATGCTAATTTCTTACTGCCTCACTGTCCTGTGTCTGTTAGTTTTGTAACATGGCTCTTCCCAGGAAGGAAGGAAGGAAGGAAGGGAAGGAAGGAAGGAAGGAAGGAAGGAAGGAAAGAAGGTCCAATCTCAAAAACAGAGTACAAGGATTTGCCAATCTGTTGCTTGCTGGGGAAGTCACTCTGGGATGAATA
>VYXF01001322.1:404563-432668 GCA_013397295.1 Polioptila caerulea
AACGTGTCTCCCAGCTTTTCCACACCAAAGCATTAGGGCACTAGGATACTATGCCAGGGCTACACACACTGGATGTGTTGTCATCAGCACAGCACTTAACCTTGAACCTTTGCTTAACACCTGGAAACTCTCTTTATTACTTCAGTCTTTCACATCTCATCCATAGCACTGCTGTGCTACCTCAAATACCACCAGATACCAGTACTTGAAAGGGACCTTGTTTATTATTATCCCCTTGATTTCCATTCTTATAGCTTATGCACAAGTTGAATTAGCAGTAGAAACAAGACCCTCTGCAATCTCCTTTTTCCCTGCAAAGAAAAGAAAGAATAAATCCAAAGGTTTAGTCATTCATCATCTCCTATGGTCTTTTAAAAGCAGTAAAAAGTACAGTATCATTGGAATCTGTGAGTCCTGTTGAATAGAGATAGCAAAATAAAACACATGAGTTCTGTCAGCTAAGGACTCGTTTTCAGCTTTGAAACCCTGTATTGAACTGGATCATTCATTCATCAGGAATACTAAAAAGTGCAGACAACAAGAGGACTTTTTAGGAGTAGAAGATCAAGAAAGCAGGAATAAACACTGAATTGACCATAAAGAAATAGCTGAATTGTCAATTAGATTGTCATATGATGGAGATCATAAAGAAGCCAGGGGCAGGAGACATACAGAGCTGTCAAAAGATGGAAAAAGTTGAGAAACAAAGACAGATGTGGTATGGTCCAAGCATCATGCACTTTTTATGTCCAAATGATGGTTGCTCTTGTTCAAAATATTACTACTACTACCTCCATTGCCTACATCATTGGCTACTTCTATTGGTCAGATCAGTTGAAAATTCTGACCCTAGGGTTTGGAGCAGAGAGTATATAATGCAGAATACTACAGAGGGGACTGCAAGATTTCAGCCTCAGATTATCAATGGATACTTAATTTCACAACACCTTTTCAGCAATGATTCAAAAGTGTTTCAATAGAATAACTTCAAATTGGTATGCCATCTGTTAGGATGAGAGAAATCAAATGGAATTGGAAAAGAAAATGAAGGAATAATAATAAATTATTTCTGTATATTTGTTATTTCTGAATGGATATATGGTTCATTCATAGTTAATATTTCTTGCCTTTAGGAACAAAGAAATGATCCTTTTCTAAAAAGATGATTATCAAAAGAATAGTATGTGACATATGTTTAAAAAATTAATAGTATGGGACTAGCCTGAAAAAGGACATACTAAGATAAGGCCCTAAATCTATCTGAAAACCTCTTTGGGTGTCTGAATCTTCTTTAGGAGAATAGAGTAATCAGCTAGGTGACTGAATCTAAATGATCCTGCTGGAGCAGAGTAGTTGGACCAGATGACTTCCAGAGCTCCCTTCCAGTCTTGACCATTTTGTGATGCTGTTATCTAAAATTTAGATTTTAAAACCTCATATTCAGGAGCCATAATTTCAGAATGCCTTAGCTTTCCATGAGTAGGCATTGCTTTTAGGTATTACCAGCAACAACAACAGAAATTTTTCTTTCCACATTATCTGTTAGGCCAAGTTCAGTAGACACTGATAGCACACTTGCTGGCTGACACAAATTATGTTACCATCACACAAGAATATGTTGTTTTGTCCAGCTTCACAAGCAAAGAAAGTCTCTTCTCCAGATTTTGTGTTTGTCCCATGTAAAAATTCATCCCATCCTTGTCTCCCATACCCGTGTTGTTGTTGTTAACACTAGGCTTGTTTCTGTTCTGCAGCCTGGTGAAGCAAAAGCAACACTTGTTGGAATCCAGAATGCAGAGAATATTTCCCTGCATGTTTTAAAGGATCCAAACCCTCTTACAAATACTACTTTTAACCTATTTCCATGAAAAGGGCTTCCTAGGCTTTGGGATGAGACAAAATTTTCAGGAATGTAAATTAGATAGTAGCATAATATGTAATTTACCACAGGGTGAGAAATGTAGATTTTTGGGTTTGTTAGAATGGTAAGTAGATGAAGACAAGATGGAGGATCCNTTCTGGGCTCTTTTGTGTGCTTTCTCCTTCATGCCAGGCTGGTGTAAAGCCTGGTGGGCAGAAACTGCTGATAAAGAAAGAATAAACAACCTGGAGAACGAGGACAACCATGAGTCCTGTTCATTTTTTACTTAACAAGGACTTAAAGGACTAAACGCCCCTATCAGGGGAGAGTCATGTGGAAGTAGTAGAACTCCAGCAACACTGTAGTTCCTTCTGGCTTCACTATTTCGCCCATTCAAAAATGAATATATGTTCAGCATTCAATATTTAAGCATGACTTCACAGGCCAGTGGATAGGGAAAGAATCTTTGATTGTATGCTCTGCTGAGCACTTAACATAGAGTAGTGATTGTTTACTGTCACCTAGTCTGTTCAAAGGAGTAGCTATATGGTAGAAGGAAGTTGTTTATGTTTGTTAGTCCAACAAGATTGTATTCATTTTATGGAGGGAAAAAAGTTTCAACAGAAAGTAGTAAGGGAAACCTATTTCTTTGTAAGATATTTTTTTTTACTTTGCAGAAGTTTTGAGGGAACAGATGAGAAAAAGAGGAACAGAAAACCAAATTTTCTTCTACTTTCTTCTACTAGCCATTTTCTTTCAGAGATATTGGAGTAAGCACCGGATGTCAGGAAGCAGTGTACAGAAATGGTATCTTGTAATTGGGACTTAAATGTCTGGGTTCAAGCCCTGTTTCCACTGTGTCTTATTAGGTAGCTCAATGTCTCCTTTTGCACCCTGCTGTCTTTAATGGATCTTATCTTTAGACATGAACTCCTATTCCTGTTATTGGCCTTGTTTCTTGGCACCCAATTTTCTCCAAGCATTTATGAGAAGCCTAGGCAGGGGAATGGGGGAATTCCGCAAGGCAGAAAATCCTTTAAAGGCTAAGTAAAATGCTAGACATTGCAGGGCTTAAATCTTTTCAAGGATCTAACCCCAAATTAATATTACTCCTAAGAAAGAGTATAATTTACAGTAAAATGTGAAAATGTGAGATAAGGAAGATATTTTATTACTTTTTTTCTTGTACATTTGTAAAATACAAGGGCCAAAAATATCTTGTTCTGTCTCTAAGCACTATGTCAAATAAAGGAAAAAAGCTTCAGAATTTTCCCCTCGTGAAATATTTTTATCTCCCTGGAATAAAGTGCTCAAGTGTTCTCTTGCTTTCTTCAGATTATGCCTATTGGTACTGTCTGCTGCCCTGTATTTCACAGTTCTTCTTGTGATTATCTAGGATTATGGTCAAGATCATGCAGAGGGTGTGTTGGAAATAGTGGGATTTTATAAAAACCATTACATTCTACAATGATACTCAAACTATTAAACAAATTTCAGATCTGCAGTCAATTGTTGCCAGTTAACATATTTTAAATACATGTGAATTGGACCAGGAATCCCTGATTAGATCAGCTAATTGGAATCAAGTCCACTTCTATGAATGGTAGGATAGAGTGTGGTATATGCTTTTCTTCTTAAAAATAATTTGGAGCATCATTTTTTAAATCCTTCCTATCTTTATATGGGATAGTAGTACTTCTTTTTCATATTTGTGTGGTTCTTTTGCTGCTTTTTTAATGAACAGATTTGTTTTTCAAAACAAAGATTTCAGTTTGTGGATATGCTTTGGTTATATAGGCAGGTGTGTCTGATGGGTGAGCCTAGCTGCAGAACTAACTTTTGCTCTAAAGCTAAGAGAAAAAACACTCCCTGCAATTGTTTGAAGCATTCAAACACCAGTGGACATTATGCAAAACACACGTTCTTAGTACTAAAAATTTTGGAAGCCATAACAAAGAAAATTAGTGTGTTCTGTCACCACCCATTATTGATTACTTTTATTTTAGTAAAATAAATATTTAGTTCTTCAAATAAAATGGACAGCAAATACAGATGTAATACAGGACAATGACATTTATCTAAGTTGTTTTTCTATTTTATTTCTTCTTACTTCTTTCTTTTTCTGTTACAACTGAAGATGCTAATGCTGCTATAGAATACAGAACATAATAATTTCTTTTATACAGAATCTGTGTTTCTTTCCTTGTTAACAACTCACATCATTACACATCTGGGTTTTATTTTGGATTTAAAATAATTAGGTAAATATTAATTTAAATAGCAGTTTCAATGGAGAAATCCAAGGTAAATATTTTGATTTGCATATTGCATGTTCATGTTTTTAAAATATCCATTTGTCTTTTTATTCTCTGTGCATTGAATCTAAAGTCCATGACAATTTTCATTGTTAAATTCCATCCTTAGAATCTGCTTGTTTTGAGATCTAAGATAAGGCTGTGGTTATTAAGAGATCAATTGCCAGTTCTGTTGTTAGTGTCTAAATACTCTGTGCAACCACATTCTTACAAAACATGTGAAACTCTTCGCTGCTCTTACCTTGTATGTATGTGTCAGTTCTTCACCCCAACTGACATATGCAGAAAAAGGAAAAAGGGTGTACTAGACACTCAGGAATACGACACTCTTGAAAAAGCATTCCCTTTTCTGCACTGCAATAGATATAACTTTAATTTCATTTTACTGCCAAGCATGGGGTCTGTGTTATCACAGGGTCTCTGCCAGTGTCAAATTTTCTGTATGTTACCTGTGCATTGATGATTGCTAAAATCTTTCAATCTGGCTTTTTTTTTTTCTAAATAAAATGTTAGTTTAATGGCACAAATATGTCCTTAAAACTAACTAACAGCTAATCAATTTTAAACCCTCCTTTTATTTCCAGTGTCAAAACACAAATCTGAAAGGCAAATTGACATTTTCCAGCTGTCGAGGAAGGGAAGGAAGTAGGATTTGCTTTGTGCTGTCCTGCTTGGAGTCTGCTGTGGCTGGGGATGGCACTGGGACAGTTGCCCAGCAGTGGAGCTGCTACCAAATGCCAAAGGGACAATTACTATAAGGGACAATCAATGACTCTGGGCTTGCTGGTGTCTTAAGGTTGACTGGTAATATAGACTTACTTTTGGAAAGTGGTTTTCAGCAGGAGGCCAGAAGTCAATCAAGTGAAGAAAAGCCCCACCAGAGTAGTATACCTCTTTTATATTCCAAAAAAATGTAATGGGATATTGAGACCTCGGTGAAATTGGTATTTGAAGATACCCTGCCTTGGGTGAAAAATCCATAATTCTGTGCTTTCAAAGCTCACTAATTTAAAAACATGATGTGGTAGTCATGAGAGCAGGCAGCATGGTAGATAAAGTAGTGTAAATTACAATATCCATGAGTGTCTTCTAGCTAAGCTTCAGTTACCTACAGTGTTTATATTTGAATTAGTTATCCTAGGCTTCCTTTATTATCAGAAAAGAGGAATTTCTGCTCCTAAGGTGTTATTCACCTCACCCTAAATGTGTCCTAAACTAGGATCACAGAAACATTTATGTACTGTACTGATTGGCTCAAATGTAAAAGTCTGGGTGGTGACTGTGGTGTCTAGGTGAGATAGACTGGGCTTTATGTTTTTGATGAGCTGGACATATACTCTAGCATTAATTTAATATGTTCTTTATTAGAAGAACTCTAGTTTGACAAGAAAGAATACTTATCTACATATTTAGATTACTGACACATGCTATTCAAAAGCCTGTGTAAGGGTCTAAGTCATCCTTAAGTATGCCAATCATGGAAACATAAGTTCACCCTCCTATTGATCTACTACAGCTTTTTTTTCCTTCTGCCTTAGTTTCAAATGGTCACGGCAGAAACTCACTCACTCCACTTCTCAGTTGCCATCATGTGTCTGCTTCCCTGGAAATCTCCTGGCTGTGTGCTGCATGCAGATGCTTCAATTCTTATCTCACATTTCCTTCCTACATCTTCCTTGAATCTTCATCTCTACCTGTTTGGAGATTTTTATTAATTGACAGCTGGTTTTGATCTCAGGCAAATCAAAAGCTTGTGAATTCCTCTCATTTTCAATATTTACAAATTACACAGCTTAGCAAAAAATTTCCAGTGCATGAAATTCAAGTAGTGAAAGTGAATATATGTATCCCACAGGGAATCAGAAAAAGAGTGGAGGTACCAGCATATATCTGTAATGGATTATATGAGTTTTATGTACAGTGTGATTCAACTGCCCTTAACATATTGTTACAAATTTATGAAAGAGTGGAGAGAAATTGATATTTTTTCTGTAAAATCTTTAGCACCATCTAGCACTTTTATATTCTGAAAAAGAATATAAAAGGAAAATAATACCCTAGTAAAATGATTCCTGATTTTAAAGAGCTCTTTTTGTTTCAAAATATATGATCCTGAACATAGAATTTTCTTGTCAACTTTCAGCCCAGAAAAAAGTTTTGTTGATGAATTATAAGCCACAGAAAATAGGGAATTTTAATGTAAACCCTGACAAGATCCTTAGCTATTGTGGTACAAATGACAATAGTATATAAGTAGCCTACCAAATTTTTGTATGTTAATAAATATGCACAAGATAAAATATAGCATTTTAATATTCTAAACTCATATAAACAATCTTTTAAACAATATTATATTATATAATAACAATATACATTTCCCTGATATACAGGAATGCATATACAAATCTGAAGCAATATGCTATTAGAATGTCCCAGCTAACCAGAAGAGAAATAAAATGCATACCAGTGTAAATTCATTGACACATCAGGTCCCTGCTTTTACCTTTCGACCTTGTTTTTATTAAAATGTTATTGAGTGCCTGGTTTGTTTAATTTTCATAAATGCTCTGGATGCTAAAATAATTTAAAATGTTTTCAAGAATTGTTACCTGATATCTTATTACAGATAAACATAAAATAAAATTAATGACACCTTGTGTCTATTGTTGCTAAAGAGTCAAATATAAAATAATTACTTCAGCAGCATTTTATAATTTTGGTTTAAAAAATTGAGAAGATATCGAGGAGGTCTCTATGGAACAGGCGAAAAATCAGATCTTAATTAATATTTGTAACCTAAAATAGTATCATAATACTGTGTTGTGAAGTAGAGAAATAATATAAAGTTATAAAAGTTTATTTCTAGATGTCTCTGAACCTTTAAAAAGGTTAAAAACATTAAAAAATGTTTTAAGACTCTTCAGAACAAAAGCCAACCAACAATCTGAGCACTCATTTGTTTAGTATAAGGAGAAGACCTTATGGCCATTAATATAACACTGTCAATAAAAATTCAGCACTTTCCTATCTCAAGGGAATGCCTTTTTTCTCTACTTCAGCTTTATCCTCCTAGAAAATCTTGTTAATTCAGAAAATGCTGTGACTTGACACTTATCTCATTGGATAGATTAGGTTTAACAGCGATGAAGCACATTAGGTATATTTAAAGCTTCTGAAGGCATATATTTATAAATCTCTTTAGATTAAATTAAGTAAGTTAAGGTATTTTGAGAGTTGTCTATAAAAGCTGTGGAGGACTTTTTGCTGTATTGAGTGTACATTTTGTACAAAGTGTAAGTTTGCAGTGTATGGCATGAGACACCATATCAAAGCATATTCAAAACATAATAGTATTTTTACATTTCAGTTCAGTCAATGAATATGTAGAATAGAACCTCATTTCAAATCTGCCAGGAGTCAAAAGTCCTACAGTCTAAGCTATCTTTATGACCTTTTGCAAACCCTCAGAAAAGAATCCAGATTCTGAATCATGGAAATGTAAAAAGCCTGTGTCCTCACTAGATCATTAGAAGAAACAAATTGGAAGACTGGCCTTGGAAAAACAGTGGTTCTGTTCCACCCTCCTGCATTCCACCTTTTCCCAATACAGTACAGAAGGATCTATATCCTTTGTAGCTGAACTGTGAATTTTAACTATTCCATGAGCAAATCCCAATTCATTTGTATCTTGCCCTTGTTCAACATAGATCATGCAGCCTCTTTGTCTCCCTTCACTGTTTTAATTTTATGTGCTGCCCAACCTTCCTAAAAGAGAATGTGAAAATAGAAGGCAGTAAAGAAAAAGTACTAATCCCAAAGCTGGACTGCTTAATATCTGCCTGGGAAATCCTGTTCAAAAACACTAGTATATAGTCTATGAAACAAGGGAATATGATGCAGCCCTAAAAAAAAAGACTTGAATCGATAAATTTATTCTGAAGTGATTCTTCTAAAATTATACATGCAAAATATTTAGATCACATTAACAAAAGGAAATTAATAGCTATATAAGATTAAGAGGATTAATAATTAGATTTTATAATAATTAATAAACTGAGATACTGTTTTGCAGTATGCTGCACTGTCCCCTGGCCACATTTTCCTATTGTGTACATTGTCTGAATATGGTACCAGATTTTTCCCCAGATACCTCCAGAGTGAACCATCATATCACCATCTTCTCCAGCTGAATAATTTTCCTAGAACTTTAGGTAGCTAAACCTCAGTTCAGCCAAATACTTCTATGAATGTGGTAATTAGCATAATTTTGGGCTAGTGCACCGCAGTGTTGACATATGAAATTACATTAACAGGAAAAGAATTGCTCAGTCATAGCAATTAACTCTAATCAACATGGGAGACTCCTGAAGGCACTGAAAACCACAGTGGGAGGGCCAGTGCTTGTGACATGCAGTGGACAGTCCTGAAGAAACTCTGTCATCTGTCCTGCAGGGCAGAGAAATAGTGGGATTTCAAAATGGCATTTATGTACGATTGAAATGTTTTGGTTTCCAAGCTTAGTTTATTCTCCTCACTGTCACATGGTCGTGTATAGTGGGAGTCAGCATGGTTTAATATACCCTTAGTGTTTTAGTTGCATCATTGGTCTTTTTGCTTTTTACCCCTCAGCATATTTTTAGGTAGCTGATTTTCTTCATGCTGAATTTTCTTTTTAATAGTGTAAATATTTCCATGCTATCTTTGGCAAGCAAGCAGATGTTTTCACTGTCATGAAGGAATGTGCCTGGAGGGCAATTGTCTTCTCTGCTTCTCCTTAGGCCTTTAGGGGCTAGACAGACATTGTATCTATGTAAGGAACAGGTAAGTAATTTCAAGATTTCTGGAAATCATAAATAATAATACTTGAAGGCATGTTTCAATCCACTCACCTGCAATGCTGGAAATAGAGGGAAATAGTATAAGCATACCAGATCTCAAAAACCTGAAAGCTGAAGAATTAAAAGCTGTATATTTGGCAAAGTAATTAAACACTTTGTGAGTCTGGGGTATTTGAAGAAGTTACAATGAGATTTTAGTATGTTTTCCTCAATGCCTATGACTTTTTATTGTCCTGTATAGCATGAACATATTACCTGGGCACCAGAGAACAGACAATGAAGCTTTTCTCCTTCAGGCCCTGTGGAGTGGCCAGAAGGGAAAGGTCATTAGTTGATGAAACTTTGCTTGACAGGATGTACAAACCCATTGATTTAATGTTCTGGCAGTTCTCACGTGATTTTCTGAAAACGACATACCCATATTGACTACCTATCTTGCCCAAGCAGCAGTCTCATTGGACGTTCTTGCAGAGATATAAAAATAAAACATTTGGAAATCTTTCTCTGTATCACACATAAGACACACCATTGATTCAGGGGGAACTACTATTCTGCTTCTGTCTTTCCATATCTAGTGATAATAAATGAGTTTCACTTCTTTACCGGTCAGTGTTATGCTTTCCATAAACATTAAATTCACTTGAAAGTGCTGTTCTTTTATGAAAACACAAAGAATGATATTTATTATAGCATTTTAAATCTTCATTCAAAAATGCTAATTTTAAGCCTTTCACAAATACTGTGGTCTGTACAGAAAATCGTTCATAAAGAATTTGCTGTCTCTATACTGCTTCTGCTATTCATAAAATGTATTTAAAAGGAAATAATCCCTAAGAATTTAAGCCCATAGAAAAAATAACTGATTTGAGCCTGATCTCAAGAAAAATATAGGGTTGTTATATGCAATTTTCATGCATGTACAACTCCTTGCTCCATAAATCATATCAAATTTTCTTTATTAGTTATACTGTATACATGGACATTCTACTTTTTCAAAAGAATAGTTCCTGCTTTATTAAAGTAGTTGTCAGTATATGGCACAAGCATTTTTAGAAAAGCTAATATTTTAAAATAAAGGCACTACACAAATGCCTATAATCATCCAGTCAATAAATATGCATCTTACATCTATTGCTGTAAGAAAGAGAAATAAAGGACACAGCCAACCGCAATCAATAGCTAATTTCACTGAGAAGAATAGACACTGGTCTGGTATTTGTATGTCTGCGTGGTGTGCTCACTTTGGATGACTCACCACACTGGAAGTTATCACATAACAATTGGCTGAACAGAGTAAGTTAGTAAAAAAGAAAATGTGGAAGAATTTAATTCATTTTGAAATGCAGAGTATATGATGAAAAGTATAACTTTCACAACTTTAAGAAGCTTAAAAAGACATCAAACTAAAATGAGTTTTCAAGAAAAAGTTTCAAAAATGTCTGGTACAAAGGTGACCACAAGATATGAATAAAAGAAGAAGCTGAGGACATCTCTTTCTTCAGGAGGTTATGATGCAATAAATTTATACAACTAATCATTTGTAAATTGAATTGATCAACAATGCTAAGAGTAGTACAAAGATAATTTCCTAAATATAACTATTTTAATATAAATCTTAGGGTCTTTATTTAGATCTTCATAAAGCAATGCTTTTATGTTATGGTACTATACCTTCTAACTCTACAGTATCCTGCAGACCTTAGGAAAGCATTAAAGTAGATGTACTCAATTTATTATAACAAAGTACCTTATTTCACCAATGTGCATTCTTGAGTTATATATATTTGCAAAGTAAAGATAACTGTGTTAAAGAGGCATACAGCTGAAGAACAGAAATTCATCAGCATGCCAAACATGGTGATCAATTCTCTCCCCAACTCAGTTACAATGAATATAAATTGAGAAAAACACAGAGAAGTAGGCCAGCAGGAGGTCTTAAATGCAGGTGAAATTAAAAATAAATACTGTGGTTTAAAAAAGTCTATTTTCTCATTCTCGCTCTGAAATAGATTGGAAATACTGATAGCAATTGCAGTTTTCAATGAAAAATCTGCTCAGAGCTTTTTTTGATCTCATAGTATATTCTTTCAAGGCTAAAAACACATTGAAAAATTGTATTCCAGCTAAAATTAAGCAAGCTGGTATGTTTGTTTATCATGTGTCTGAGACAGAACATTATCCACTCTGACGTAGGCAATTAAAAAAAAAAAAAATATATAAATTTTCTTGTCCAGAGGGCTATTCAGAAAGGCAAATCCACAAATAAATCCCAAGTTATGGACAAGTTCTAAAAGAAAAGAGCTAATGGAAATATTTCTTGGAAATTAAGATAAGAAGAAAAGAAGCAGTTTCAGGGTTCTTGCCTGCTCCACACACATTGCATACTGAGCCAGGGGTCAAGAGCATGTAAAGCAGCTTGATGTACTAATGCTCAAGCCACAGAGATAAGCACAAATTCAGATATCCTGCAGACACAGACCATTTCTTCATCAGCAAATCAGACATGCCTCAGAGTTCTGAAGGCACTGAGATAACTCAAAGAATGGCTGATATCTGCCCTAAAAAGCTGCCAAGGCTGGGTGGCCATGGTGGTGCATTTAGACAGTGGCTGAAGGGAAACTGCCCATTGGGTATTCTCATGAGCTGCTCTGACTGACAGACCATGTGAGGGAATTGTTGGGGGCCATAAATAATTACAATAGGCTGAATATTTTTTAGGGAGTGTGTCAAGATTTGCCTAACAAGGACAATCAGGCTCCCATGCCCTGAAGCATTCCAAAGCACACTAGAGCTGACGAGTAGAGACGCATCCCAGCAGACTGTAGTGTTACAGACACACAGGTGCTTGAAGCCTTTAAGGCCTGAGCTGGAAGTTATGAACTATTAAAAGTGATTCTTAGCTCTAATTTAGAGCTGGCTGTCATTACACAAAATATAATGACAGTCAAGCTTAAAATTTTTTAGTTTGAGGGCAACTGAGCACTGTCACTAATGGAGACTGTGGTGTCTCCATCTTTGGAGATAACTACATTCTGTCTGGATATGATCCTGTAGAAACGACTCTAGGTGGCCCTGCTTAAGCAAGGGGATGGGCCTCCAAATGACCTCCAGGTAACTCTCCCAGCCTCAGCCATTCTGTGATTCTGTAAAATGTTCCCATGCTCCTGTCTCAGCAGTCTACCCTTCATGAAGTGTCAACTCAACTGCTTATGAGGTTTTGCTGTAAACTCAGACTAGTTGAGGGAAATAATTGGGGTTAAGAACAATTCTGCAACACCAACAAGGGTGGAAAAGCAGAAGTACCATGAATTTCAGCTATTGCCAAAGCTTCTGCGTGATGAAACTACGCCCCTTGTGAGATTTCGAGTCCATTTCATGCACGAGAAAGATATTATAATACTTTCTTCTTTGTACTTTGATCTGGCCTAGTTTGAAAGAAGATCGGAGCCCTTGCACTCGCTCAACCATGCAGAGCTGCTGACAGGCACTTCAGGAAGCTGTGTAGTTGGAACAATTTTGTTACTGCCTCGTTTGAAACACAGTGCCTTGCTGTAGCAATGCAGATATCTGAAACAGATGCTGGCACATCAAAAGTGAACGTAAACTGATTTCATGAGACCCCCTGTTTGAGAAGGAGGGCAGATACTGATGGCCAGATGGAAATGCTGAATAATACTTGTCTTTGAAGTCTGGAATCAGAGTCCAGAATTTAGCCTCCTCTGCACACACTGAGCAGGATTCAATATTTTAAAAGGCCCCAAGAAGTGCCTAATTTGTGAAAACATGAAGGAAACAGAAAGCAAAATGTAAAGAAAGCATGAAAGAAAAGAGAACAGTGTTCTTGGTCTTCTGCAGCTGAAGGAAATTTAATCTGTTCCTTTTTGTCTTCCAGGAATATCTGACTATACCCAGGACCATTACCTTTTGGCAAAACCAGCGTGCCAGTATTTTGGAATTTTGTATATAGGCCAAATCAATAGTTAATTTTACTATCTGTGCAACTACAGATGTCTAGACAGCAACTCAGTTCTAGCTGGGGAATTGGAACAAAAAACAAAGGGGAGAAAGAGACTAATGTCTTTATGTTTTCACTAATTCTATACTTGATAAATAACCTTTCTCACTGAGGAGATAATTGAAATCATATAAGCATCTCATGTTTCAAATGACAATTTGAAGGCAAGAAATGAAGGAAAATTATCAAGAAGATAAATGTTTCTCTCATAAGAATATGTGTAAAAAAATATAATGACATAAGCTTATGAATTACTAAATTTATTCATATTATAATGCTAGCTCAAAAGTGGAATTTGGGTGAAAAATGAATGGAGAAAGGAATAGCTTTGGAATTCCATTTGTGTAGAGAAAATATTCATGAATAATACTTATTTTTTCAATGGAAATGGTAGCCTGCATGAATTCAAAGAGTGCTATTGAAGTCAATAGATAATTTTTCTACATAGTGAAGACATAGATAGGCCAATATTGGTCAAAGAAAGACCATATAAGAAAAAAATATTTTTTATTCCATAAATTTCCATTAACATTTTTTTATTGTTCTAATTCCCAATATGTTAATACCCATTTCCTAATTTGTTTTACTTCTTTGCCTTTTTCATCCTCAGCAAGTAATTTTTGTTCATGATTCAGTTTTATGAAGTAACCTTGAATTGACAGTCATTTTCAATGGACTGAAAATGTACTTACAGATTCATTGAATTACACTATATTCTCTCAACAGCTCAAGTGTTTTTGACAAACTAAATAAGGCACACTAAGTGTATGGATTTTTATCCTTTTTGTCATAACTGCTTTTCCATGTCATTTCACAAAATATCTCAAAAGTTATGTATCTGTTTTCTAATTTTAAAAGTTATGAAATGATAAATAAAATCCTTATGTGTATAAAGGCAGCTTCAGACATGTGCCAATGAGCAGGTTTTCAGAGACTCAAACAAAATCCTAGATCACATGTCTAACAACTGACAAATCAAGTGCTGTTAGATGCTTTTAGAAGCAATAGCCAAGGTACTACAACATGAATACACATGCTCTGGGACCTGCTTTTGCATCTTTAGATGAGATCCAAAAGAGAATATCTAATTAAGATGCAGAATGTGATACATATAAATTCTACCATCTTTCTGGAGAGTATATTCAAGCGCATAATTGTTTATTTCTGTGTATATGTATGTACACATTGTCTGTGAATATTTTGGGTGGGGGTGAGTCATAAGGGTACATGCAGAAGTTGATTGCTGGGGAGGATGTGTGTGCACCCACACAAGCCACTCAGAGTAAGAAAGAGCACCAATCTCTCACTGCACAGGTCTGAACCAGATTCTACCCCCTCCAATCTTCTGTGCCAGTACTCCTGACTGTCACACAACCCTGACTCAATACTCCTACTTCTCATTCAACCCTCATGAAGGGCAAATGAGATGGTCAATAGCTGTTCTTCTCCCTTCTTCATCATGCTCACATGCAGAATCTCACTAATTTAAATAATTGGACAAAATAAAAAGGACATACTTAAACTTTTATCCATACCTATGCAGATTCATAACTAATATACTATAATATAAATAATAACTTCATAAATAAACCAAAGGAAAAAAATAGTTTTTTTTAAAATGTGAACTAAAATGAATGTTTATTGAATATTGAACAGCAAAGCTTTATTTTATCAGAGGTTCAAGCTGAAAATGCCTTCACAACTGGAGGAAATGCAGGAAGCCATGCCAAACTGTGAAAGCAAACTTCACATTCCTTTCTTTTGGTAAGTAATATTTTGAACCCAAAAATTTATGTAAAAAAGCACATTTAGACACAGACTATAACAGGTGTCTGCATCTGTATAGAGTCTTCCAGGAAAACCTGTACCCTGTAAAAAAACTTTGAAGTCAGTCCCTATTTGAGTAGGATTTTGCCTGGATAACTTTCAGAAATACCCTCCATCTTAAATTATTATATGACTTTAGGAGTCATAAACTCTCACTGAGTTCAGCAGACACTGGGTTGGACTGGTGTTTCTTACAAAGGATGACATTTATTCAAAATTTTGAAGTGCTAGGTCTGTTAAAAAATATGACTCTGGGAAAACTAATTTCAGAAAAATCTCATTATGAGTTGGTTTTAGTTCTAAAGGAGGAAACAAAGTTAAAAGAATAATTCTTTGTGAAAAAATATATTTTTTAAAAACAATTTTTTTCAAAAAGTTGCTTTGATTGATACCATTCACCCAAATCTTTGTTTTTTCATCTTCATAAAAAAATCAGACTATAGCACTGATAATTTTTTTCTTAAAAATAAATTTTATATTAAAACTCAGTTTTCCTTAAAAATATATTCCAATTACATAATTAATCTTCAATATGTATCACTGCCTTTTTTTTTGTATGGCTAAAATTGTTGACTAGATAGCATAGCTGTTTTCAGAAGCTACAATATTGAATATTAATCAGTTTTGTCATTTCACAGGAAAGCAATTTTCCTCCAGATATAACATTCTATACCAGCATAAGCTGGTTAACTTCTGAAGCTGATTAAAAGGCAAATAATATCAGTGATCCAGATCTAAATCAGATAATATGATTACATACCATCAGGGCTATACAACACACTCTTCTCATGTGTCCTGGTGCAAAAACAAGTTAGCTTTCCTCATGGATTTTAATACGTTCCAGCCAAAGAAAATTGTTTTGTACAATGAATATCACAATTTCTTGTCTTAGTTTTATATTATAATATATGCTATTAGACTAATTAAGAATATAATAACTTAGACAAACTTTCTAGAGCTCAGATTTTCATTATGGAGTTTAGAAAACCAATTCAAGAACTAGTGACAGTGGCAAGCTGCAGACTGAGATCTTCTAATTTGACTAAGAAACAAACTGATATCAAATTACTCTTAAGGGGCAACTGAACTGCTTCCTTCCTAGCTATTTTCTCTAAGTTTATAGTGACAGGACAGCGTGCCTCAAAAGCTTCTTTGTGACTTCCTCCAAGCAAGAGTATCAGGATCACTTGCTACAATAAAATGCTAGGAATAAAAGGCAAATAATGAAGATTTCATGACAGCACTTGATAGGTTTGCTGAAAGCTGCAGATATGTAGACATCAAAAGAGAACTAATAAGAGAAAAAATAGTCACACATATAAAAGGAGCCACATATAAAAGGAACCCACTTCTGGGAGGAGACACTGTCACTCAGATTCAAGAGCGGGCAATGTTACTTACCATTCCCAAAGCAGAAGTCCTGTGTCAGGTGGCCTCAATACATGGAAGATGAACCAAACAGAGCTGAAATAGCAACATGAGCATTCTCATAATACAAAAATAGTGCTCAGGTGGGGACAGGGAGAACAATATCTCTTCACGAGAGAGAACAGTAGAGCTGTAGAGCAAAGAGCACAATAACAAGCAACAGCTGGAAACTATGAATGGCATAGAGCAGGACTAATGGAACTATCATGTAATAGGCACTTTCCTTACAACATAGAAGCTGCCCAGAGAATCTGGAGATAATACTGCTGTCATCAGTGTATATTGCATGAAGATTTCACAGACCAAGGGACAAAATATGCTGGAAAAACATACAGTGGTATTCAGGGTTGAACTGAACAGACAATATCTTGCATTTAAAACTAACATGGGGAAACCACTGAAGTATTACCAAGGGGAAAAAAAAAACCAACTGAAATCGATTCAAGACAATACCTATGCAAACTAAGAAAGCTGTGAAGGTCAAGTAACATACTATAAGCGCTCTGAGAAACTATACTGGACATTTGTATTTAAATCCAAACATAAGTAGATATTTTTTCAGATAATTTCATTAAGAAACAAGGATTGATGATATATAATAAATTTCTAGACATATTGGAGAGGCCTGATTTACCTTCATGGTAAAATATGACTTGATAGAGGATGTTTAAACAATTCACCTGAGGATGAGCACTGCTTAGACTAAGTACAAAAGACTTAAAAAGGAACTCAAGGTGCACTCTGTTATCTGCATCTGGGAAACTAAAAAAATCAAAGGGGTTGATAATATGAAATTAGATATCACTTAGTAGAGTGGGAGTAGATTTAAAGTGCTGTGAAAGCAACAGCCTTCACCCTCTCTTGTCCAAGTCATGTCTCCTGGCACCAGGGTTGACATGTGGTTGCACAGTTCCTGCATCCATGTGCAGGCTGCACTGTGCCATCAAAACACAATGTTTATGGCAACAGAAAAGCGTTTCCTACTTTATATGTACAGAAAAATACTTGTGCATGGGCAAAAACATATGCTTTCCACAGCTAATTAAACAGTGATTCTGGCATCGGATATCAAAGTATTCCCAAGGCAAAAACTGACAGCAGGCTGTGAAATAATCCCTCTTGTAACAGCCCTAACCAAGTCTGGAAGATATTGCTCCAAAGAGGAAGTATTTTCAAAAGTTAAATAGGTCTCATCATTACATTATTGACTTTTTTCCTAATGCAGTCTAATATGTGGAGACTGTAATGGATTATTGAGTGTAACTTTTTAATTTTTCCAAAGACTATACTTACCATATAGGAGTAGGTAACTTAGGAAGTATGTACGTAATCAAAAATATAGGAAGAGCCAACAGAAGTACAATAATATCTGTATTATTTTAGTGTTCATGAATCTGTGATATTCAAACATCCATTAAAATAGCCACTTATTTGTTAAAATATTACCTATATAATGCTTACAAAAAGAAATCACAAAGTAATCTCCCCATGGTTGTAACATAGAGGTGCTGAGGAATTCACAAGAAAAACGGGAGAAGTGTTATCCCTGCCTGTGTTGACAGTGTTAAATAGACTCTTCATCTACATTACCAACAGATACACCTCTTAATGCTTTTAGAGCAATACTGACACACAGCAGCTATCAAGGAGATAAGAAACTCTCCCATTCATGGTTTTTCCAGGTGATCACTCTACACTTACTGCATTAATAAGGACTGAAGAGAGCTGCCTTGCAAGATTCACATTCTAGCAATGACATAATGCTAAAAACACATCTAAACCAGCCATTCCTCAGAGAGTTCCTCTGCAGCATTGCTTTCTCCTCCCTCTATCCAATAGCTGAGTAATCCAATAGCTCCTTTTCATCTGAGATGCATTCAAATCCTTCATTGGTAAGACAAATCTGAGCTGTGATTTCTACCCATCCAAAATAAAGTAGTATAGATATGTATGCCTCCTGGCCATGTGGAAAATGCTTCTTAAATAAATTCTTAAAACATAGCCAGACAACAGATTGACTCTAGGTTTTAGAGCTTAGACATTTGAAGAAAGTATTCCTGTCTCAGATAAAAGGTTTGTTAACAAATCTGGGAGGCAGATCCAAAGAGATTCTCATACTTAAGTCACTCCTGGAAAAGATGCATTCAAATGCACATAAGGTGAGGGGAAGGGTGAAAAAGAGCTGGACTTATATCATCTGCATCATAGTAAGTTCTAACCAGCCCTTTTTGGCCATGCTCTGTTCAGAACATACTCTGCTCAGCATGCAGTAAATAATTTTTGGGTCAGACCGTGCAGAAAGGCTAAAAGAGGTTATGAGACATTATGGCTTCTGGTGGGTACCAGTATAAGAGAAACATCCACCACTATCAAAAAATTACTGCTTTTGGAAATTTTACTGCAGAAATAGAACACTTTCAGCACCTCAGGAAACATTATGGCAACATTAACTTATGGGATGGTTATGTGCTCAGGATCCAAATTTCAGACTAGTCTGGCAGAGAACTTAGAAGAGTCTTGACTTGGCATACTGACTGGATTTTTCTACATTAATAAGTAAGAAAGTAAATAAATAAATAAAATACCACAAGCCCTAAGGTGTCATGATTTCATTTATAACTAGTAGGTGACCTTCCGCTACAGATGTAAATGGCCCAAATGGAACAGCTGCAATTTTCTTTCAAAAACTGGGCACATCTCACTCAGGGTTAACAGATATTGTATGAAGAGCTTCAATTAAATAGTTTATCATGGAAGTTGAAAAAACAGTGGGAATGAAGCTCTATGCTGACTTAATGAAAGTTAACAAAGTCAGTATTAGCCAGCTAATAGTAAAACTGCCAGCGACTTAGATGCATTCAGCTAAAGAAAAACAACATAAAGCAAAAGGAAAGAAGCACTCTTTTTTTCATAAATGTTTGCATCAAATGAAGTAAATTTCTAACAGGCCTGCTCTTGCATGGCTTGGATTGCAGTTGCCCATATGCAGTTGATTGCATGACTGTGGAAGGACAGCACATTTAATTACAGCATCATGTCCTAAAAGCAATTGTTTCAGAAAAATTGAATCTAGCAACTTTTTTAGTAGTCTGCCCTGAGCAGGTAAATTCAGGCTCTTCTACAGAATGTGAAATATCTGAAATGAAGAACAACTACCATACAGCATAACCTGGCAATGGCCTTTCATTTGTTTGCTTTCTGGGTTGAAATACATACATTTGTTGCGGTTGATTGTTTCTATTGACACGTAACCTGCAGTGTTTATTGTACCTGCAGATTTTCAGTCCATGTAGAAAGCGAAACTGATATTTGCAAAACATACTATTTTTTCTTGATTTGATTTCTCACACTGGTTTTCAATGTACTGCTTAAGGTTCACCACTGTTGCACAGAACTTTGACTATAATTATTGCATCAACTGAAGAGCTGCACTTTTATCATAATTGTGGGGATACATAGTGAGCAACAAAGACAAAAAGATTTATAAGCTCAATTTGCATAGTGCATGTGGGATCACCTTGATTTTCCAGGAAAAAAAATGTATCAGAAGACAATAGAGAACTTATTTTCAGAGTAATTAATTTAACAAAACTAGCTAAAAAAAGCAGTTCAGTGAAGAGACCCCAAACTTGTGTAGCGATTCTAAAATCAACAGGATGCAGTTTGCTCAGGTATAAATTTTCAGGGGAAAAATCACTTTCCCGATTAAACTGAATTCCTACACAACAATGAAAGGCATCAGATCTAAAAGCAAATTCTAAACAGGTCACAGACAAAAGTTCTTGTATACAGTTAACGATACCCTTGAATTCTTAGTGTAGTCCCTAAAGAGCTGTAGTCCCTGGGCCAACCATGACTGTCCCATAAAGTGCCCAAGCAGCATTCATGGAAAAGTCTAGCCAAGGAACTATTCTCAACAGGTCAGATGCATAAAGACTCTGAGAGCAGGGAGAAAACTATGTGCAACTTGCCACTATGGATTGGTTCTAGGATAATTTTACTTACTTACTAATACAGCTGCTACTAGAAAATGTGTTGGGGAAATCACTAGTTTTATCAGAAAAGGCTCCAGAGAAACTCTTTCAAAACTGAAATATGCACAGGATGGCCACCAGTTCTCTGTGGAAAGCCTTGGGTCAGACATTCATTTCACAGAAATGAGTAAAGTTATGTTTATTTTGAATGAATTCAGGAGTATTATGATTTCTATGTGAAAGGAATGTGGTCCTCTGCTTCACAGTACAAAACCATCTTCATATAAGTTCTTGGGTTTAAACAGTTATGAGACATTTCGTGTTTCTGGAAAAATATCTTCTGAACTATGGTCGGTTTCTTAGTTTGTGTCCCTAAATAAAAAAGGGATTAGAGTTTTAAAGGCAGAGACAAGTGGAGATATGCTAAAACTATAAAGCACTTCATCCATTTGTTCCTATAGAGGATCACTTAATGTAGTCAATCAGATACTATTAAAATCTTGGGGGAAGTGGTTCAGAATTTTACTGACAAAATCATGATATCTGCTTCTTCCACAGAGTAACATAATAAAAAAAAAAAGCCAATGTTGTAGGCCAGAAATTTGAATAGAACACAATTTTAAATTGGTATAAAGGAAAAATATTTAAAGGAACTACTTTCCTCTGTATTTTTAAAGAACTGTGATATAAAATCGCAGAGGTTTAATCTCTTTTGAGCTGCTAATGACAGGGGAGATAAAATGGCAAGCCCTTTCATGGGGTTTTAGATCCAGTGTCCAGTCATTAGCTTCCAGGAAATACATGACTTCAAAATTACTTCATTGTATAATTAATATCATACAACTGTCCAACACTATAAACATTTTAGAAAACTGGTGCATTCTGAGCTTTTTATGCATTGACTATTGCTGCCCGATAACTATTATGTAACCTATAGCTGCTCCTTTCCTATTGTTTCTTATTTTTCCTTTTCCAAAATGAGAATTGCCTCATCTGTAAACTTCCAGTTGCAGTCTGTTTTTTATGGAAGCCTTCATCATTCCAAGTGCAGATTGACACCTCTGTCAAAGATGACTTTGAAAGGAAAAATAGCTTCCAAACTGACCCTCAGGACTAGGGAATCTAGGCTAAGAAAGAGAAGTGTTTCCTCATGCATAGGTAATTATCAAATTCTCTGTGGAGCTCTGTATAAAAAAGTGTAATAGAAGAATGCATGAATGTCAAAAAGAAAATAAGTGAAGCTCGGTAGTTTTGTACTTTAAAGTAGCTCATTTCACTTGGGCTTCATGTGGGATCTCTTTAAGAGAAGGTGGGACTTTAAGAGAAGGTGGGACTCCAATAGCTTAGCTGTCATGGCTTGACAAGACTTTCTGTCTAAACATTGCATTTTGGGAAACTCGTTTGGCCAGTATGACTGGAGACTGACTTCAGACATTTCTGGTAATGGTGCTTAGGGAAAAGGATGTTTTGAAAGACCATCTAATTGAAGAGTTGATTTTGCAATTAACAATTTCTGCAGCCTCCTGTTGTCAGAGCATTCAGATTCAAATTTCTGACTTGAGTCAGAACAGAGGACCAGGTTCTTCCTCATTAAAAGAATGACTCGGCCATGGGTATATAACACATACCCATGGGTGGAACAAGGAAGGTGGATGAATCTAAAAATTTCCTTTACAAGTTGATGCATATTTTTATTGTATGGCTTCATTTCCCAATAAATTGTACCTACATTTTGTTGGTAGGAAAACTGATTTTCACTCAGGCCTATTTGGGAGAGAGGATGCTGACATTTGCACACATTCCCTAAGCACAGATAACAGAGCTACATCTCCAAGAAACGGCTCCATGTGCAGTAGCTTCTACAGATCTGCTTGCTTCACAACATGCAGTGGTGATGGTTACTCTGTTTCATCAAACATTCATTCACACGCTTTCTTGACTGGTTAGTCAGATCATGGTCGAACTTGCATTTGCTGACTACCCATAACCCCCTCCATTGTTAGTTAAAGGACTTAGCCCAACTATACTAAACCACTACAAAAAATCCTGCAGTCACATATTCACCAACAGGTGAATATATCTATTCACATATGCAAACTGATATAAAAGCCAATTCTAGTCTCAGTTATTGATCTCAGTTTGAATCCTGTAAGGTCAGTTTAGCCTGGACTATCCAGGAATAGAATTGGTCCACAAATAATTTTTTTTACAAATATGGAAACTGGCATAGTCTCTTCCAGATTATGCAACTGTACTCTTATTTCAGAACCTTTATCTAAACCTTCAGGTATTATTTAACCCACAGCTAGTGAAGAGGTCTTTGGTAACCTTCAGATCATGGCACATATTTGCAGTGAATTACTTTGGGAGTTTATTTTGCAGAAAGGATACAGAAACAACCCAGGAAAACATTGACTAATTGGGAACAAACTCAGGAAACTAAGCCCATTCAGACCCTTCACTTATAAAGAATTTTAAACTCACAAAGAGAAACAAAGAGGATTTTGCTAGCCAAAAAGTCATTGACAGAGCAGAGCTCTGGGAAAACAGCAGCAACTTCAGATACCTCAGTTTTTATTTTGGGGGAGGACTTCTGTTTTTCACACTAAAAAGAAGAAATAGGGCTAAAGACATTTACATGTGTAAAGCTGGATAAATTCAAAACCCTTGCTATAAATCCCTAACTGCAAAATGAGTTCAAGCCTGAGCCTTGAGTGAATTTTCTTCTTGTTCTGCTCCTGGCTTGCTTAAAATGACATTTAAAAAAAAAAAAATCAGCAAAATCCAGATATAGAGAAATAGGATAATAGCAGAAGAATGAATACACAAAAAGCTTTAAAGAGGATCTTAAAAAAGTATATTGAGGCTTGGCTATACAGACGTACTTTTTTCCTAAGAATTGAATACTGTATTTGCTATGGGCCAAGTTAAAATCTGCTTTGCGCCTCGTGTAATGAAAAGCATTTGTGTTGAATGACCTTCCAAATTGGCTGTGGGATGACCATATAAACCAGCAGGAAGGACTTAAGGGGTCAATATGAAAGCTGCATTTGGGTATACACTGACTTTTAGTAGCTTACATATCTATGGCATGTTATCTAAAATGGTTGTTCTCCATATTGATTCACTGAGAAAGTTTCAGTCAAAGAGGAATTTCTGCCTCTCTACAGGCTTCTGTCTCCTGGCCTCCAGGAGAAAGGCATCTGATCAGACTTGCACAGACTGCACCAAGGGAACAGAATCATTCAGCACGTGATGTAACTTGTATCTCCATCTGCTTTGCAAAGGAAGTGGAGGACGCCAGTATGTGGAAGGAAGATTTGGAACCGTTTCCCTCGCGTTCTGAATTCCTCAGGAAGCATTTGGAGCCAAGACCCTCAAACAGATGACTGTTTCTCTCAGGGCTAATATCAGTGGTATAGTATGTGTCTCTGCACAGATCAACCACTGACCAGCTGAATCAAGATGATCTTTCAGGTAGATCATCCCATTTTTACATCCCTAGACAAACAGAACCATAATTATATTTAACCATAAGCACCTTGCAGGCTTTCAAAACTGGTCTTAAAAATGTGAATTTCAAGTTTATGTTTACATTAAACGTATTTATAAATTTACATTAAATATTTATATTACTATTTAAATTTATAGAAAAGAGAAATAATCACTGGAAGCTAATTGAAATTATTTCAATTCTAGACTAAGATTTTATTTTCATAGAAACATGAAATAAATTCCCAAAATAAAATGTCCTTTTTCTTCAGGAATTACTGAATAAAAAGTCTCACACACAAAAACATCCAGTCAAAACATCATACATAACTGCATAAATTCATATAGTGGATGGATTTCTAAATAGAGAGAGACATTTTTGTAGAGACTGACATTTTTGCTAAATTTTCAGCCAACAGTTTTTGTTAATAAAGTGAGGTTTTCCTATGTTACACTGAAAAACTTCAATATTAAATTAATTTGTCCAGATACATGTGTTTAGGTGTTTGCATAATCAAACAGATTTTTGTCCAAAATATTTCATACATCTAATTTATTCTCTGGTCTATGTCCTTCTAATCACTAACAAGCAGTGTAAATAATGTTCTCAATAATAGAATATTACTGAGTCTACATATCTCCTCAGATATCTTAATGATCATTTAGAAAAAAACACTTGGTTTACCTATAAAAACAGTTTTATATAGATGTAGCTATTTAGGGATATCTCTGTACAGATACAGATACACAAACAGACAGTCTGCAAACTGATTTGGGACTCAGAAGATACTGAGTCAAATCTAACTTCTAACCCTACTTTACTGTCCTATTTTCAGATGATCATATTCCTTTCTTTTTCGCTTCCCACTCATTTCTCATTATTTGGAAGACAGAGATAATGACCTCTATTGTTGAACAGATAGATAATAAAAAAGTAAGTTCTTTTTGCCCAGACAATTTTGTTCAATTTTCTACTCTGAATGATCTGAGACAATTCATAAGTGAAGACACTAGGAAGTTTAATTTATCCTGAAAACATCTGGGCTACTTTGTATAACCCCTCTTAGTTCAGTTAAAGTACTTACGTATGTAAGGCTCAGCATTAACAGCCAGTAAAATCTTTGCATTGGCTGATGTAGATGACTTACAGATTTCTGCTCAGCCCTTTGACGTCTGTGAAAAGTCACACTGCTGAGTTGTATCAAACTCCTATAAGGAAGGAGCTAAAAGGGCTAAAAGTGTATCTTGAGACCACTGTACCAAGTATGTCCCAAATGTAAAGCTTTTGCTGCTGACGGATACATCTAAGTAGATCTTGTCATGTCAGAGAAATTGCTGGGGCCATTCTTCCCTGCCTTTATCTCATTGGCATCTCTCCTTTTCAGTTCAAGAGCAGAACAAGATCTTGAAAACATAGAAATGTGAAATTACATATTCTTTGCCAAAAGATGTTACCTCATCTTGCTTAATTCTGACTTCAACAATCTCACCAATTTCTATAAGAAAAGGCTTTGAGAACAGAAATGATATTTTATGCTTCATATGCAAGACAGAAAACTGGGGCAGTAATGACTGTGCCACAGAGATGAGGGAATCATTCAGAGTTAATAATTCATTTGCTGAATATAGCTTCCTTTCTTCCTTTTTGAACAGTTGTGAAAAGGCATCTTCCTTTCAGCTGCAAGACAGACAATGGTGCATTTGAGGAGGTCACTCAGGGTGAGCAGAAGGCCATAATACACCTTGCACTGACGTAGCCTCCCTCCCTGCTGAAGCCCTTTGAGCACAAGTGTTTACACGATGACCTTTCCTTTGGTGTATGGCCCTCCAGGCTCACATGCAGGCTAGAGAGCACAGGAGGAGGCTTGGGTTCTCTGCTGCACACACCTGGGACCCACAGGCCTGGGTCAGGCATCCACAAGGCAAGAATCAACAGTGTGAGACTAAAAGGTACAGCTCTGAACAGAAATCTGAGATACACAATACAATAATAGCATTTATCTATTTATTTGTTAACATTAGCCAAATTCTCTCTGCAAATATACTTGGTAATACTGTAGTAAGCAATTTACTACAATGGAATAAAAGTAAAGACTAATTTGATTTTGACCTCTTATTACTTATACGTTGCAACAAACAGAAATAGGGATTTTGTTCTATGTTCTTTATTATCTACGTGAATGCAAGTCTTGCCACAAAAAATCTGGCTTCATAAACTTCTCATTCTACAAATATATCCGCCCATGTTTGGTCATATTATAAGTTTGACTATGCATTAAGTCACAAATATACTGAATATTTGTAGAAAGATGATGTAGCTGATGATGGTGATGATGATGATGATGATGTGTGACTATAGTTGCAAAAAACAGAAGGAAATTTTAGGGAAAGCATTGCAGTTAGCATATAAGCAGCAGTCACATTTTCTTCTTCATTCTCCGGACAGCAGACCAGAACATAGAACTAATAGCTTATTGTTCATTTTCAATAACTGCATATTAGAACTCCAAGTATGAATTTCTTTGGTAAATCCACTATTCAGTAACAATACATATTTTAAGCAGCCTCTGTAAATTAGATTCCTTGAATATTCTTGGAAAATGAGCACAAAATGAGTTAGAATATTGCCATGGAAAATTCACTGTTTCATTTAAATAAATATTTGCAGATTTCACCCCTTATTATCTGCTTTGCTATAATCATCTGTAAAAGAAAACTTATACATATTCCTTTTTTGTGCATCAAAACTGAAAATTTATTTAATATTTTTTAAGGACTGAAAGTTTTCCTGGAAAACAAACAGGAAGTGGAGAAACACAAACCTGTGATTTTTCTGAAAGTATCTTCCGTGTATAAGAATGTAAATATGTATTCAAACCATAGATATACACAAATAATATATATATATATATGCACACTGTGTACAAAAATGTATACCAACTGATGCAATAATACAACTTCCTTAAAAGACCTATATAAACTGCTCCAAACTATAAGTTTGGAAATTCTTTTAGAGACATAGTTATAGAATGGCTGCAGTGAAGACAAAACTATTGTTCAAGTCAAGACAAGTATTACTCTTGAAAACCAGAGTGGCTTCTGCCCTTTCTTCCTCTTCAGCTCACAAGCTTCCCTTCAGCCTGTGAAGGCCTCTTGACACCAGCAGCAGCCTTCACTAGAGAAATGAACTACTAATCTCTGTGGACAGCCTGCCTGAAAACACAGAACTTTGTGTCTGTGCCCAAAGCACTCTCTTTCCAGGATCTCCTGGAATCATCTACCGGTGCATGTATGTGAGACCTCCAGGAAGCCCCTTGGCTGCTTTGCTGTGATTCTGTTCTGGATGTTGCTAATCACTAGATAGTCATAGGATTCGAAAGCTGAGGATAAAATAAATCATTGCCACATTGTACCAGTTTTGGCCAAAAGTCTAGGGGCAACTGCACTATATAATCTTTGGGATATTTTTTATCTCTTGCTGTAATAATTTTTTTTTTATTATTTCTTATTGCAATAAATTTAGTCTTTGATCCACTAACACTTGAAATACGATTATTTTAGATTTTCATGACATTTTAAATTCTACTGATTACCAACTTTTCCTATTTGACAAATGTTCTGTCTTTTATTTTCAATGAAGCTTAAAATAAAAAAATCTGCTTTTTCTTTCTGTCATTGTTTTTGTACCATTGATGGTTTCATTCATGTCAGCACAACCCATAAATGAGTTTTACATGAGTTGAGCTGCTTTTGCTGACTAAATTTGCAGCAGCAAAGCATAAAGCATTTTAGGCTCCACAAAAGCAGATTTTTTGTTATTTCTTATTGAGACACTGGTGGTTTAAATAGAAAATAGATACATAGATTTCAATATGTTCCTTTTTATTTTTTTTTTTTTGCAATCTTCACACAATGAGGAATTTTTCTCTGTACTGAAAAATTATCAGACTCTGTATAGATTTTATAGAATCTAAAATATATATTTTATATATATATATTATATATATATTATATATATATATTTGGCACCTGCAAAAAGTGCACTGTAGCATATACCTAAAGTGTAAGCTGTTACAGTCACACAACATTGTCTCTCCAATAAAGAAATCCAATAGTCAAGCAAGCAATACACATGCATATAGAATTCATATATATGTATGTGTGTATACACATAGGTGTACCTATATTCATTCACACAAAACAGTTATTTTGCAATACTGTTGATGTGTTCTGTGGCATGTGCCAGTTCTCTTGGGGAAATTAAATGCACGTTGCACTTAGACTTCTCAGCTGTTGCATGCTGCCTAGTTTTCAGTTTGACACTGCCTAGGTATGCCCTCACAGATGGAAAGTCA
>VYXF01001322.1:432837-443333 GCA_013397295.1 Polioptila caerulea
GGTTTAAATAGAAAATAGATACATAGATTTCAATATGTTCCTTTTTATTTTTTTTTTTTTGCAATCTTCACACAATGAGGAATTTTTCTCTGTACTGAAAAATTATCAGACTCTGTATAGATTTTATAGAATCTAAAATATATATTTTATATATATAAATTATATATATATTATATATATATATTTGGCACCTGCAAAAAGTGCACTGTAGCATATACCTAAAGTGTAAGCTGTTACAGTCACACAACATTGTCTCTCCAATAAAGAAATCCAATAGTCAAGCAAGCAATACACATGCATATAGAATTCATATATATGTATGTGTGTATACACATAGGTGTACCTATATTCATTCACACAAAACAGTTATTTTGCAATACTGTTGATGTGTTCTGTGGCATGTGCCAGTTCTCTTGGGGAAATTAAATGCACGTTGCACTTAGACTTCTCAGCTGTTGCATGCTGCCTAGTTTTCAGTTTGACACTGCCTAGGTATGCCCTCACAGATGGAAAGTCAGTATGTGTGACATGCTTTTCACCTGCCTGAAAAACTGAACTTCCCTCCATCGTTTTGTATAACCAATTTGCAATTCATTTAGTACTCACACAAGAAATTCCAAAATAACTCAGTTAAATGTTCACAATTATCAGTACTGGATCTTAAAGCAATGAGAAAGAAGCCCAGTTTTAGAAGTATTACATGCTATAATTTCCAGGTCCGTAACCTGCAGCACAGGAAGGGGGATTAAAATTATGTAGGAGGTTCTGCATTTGAGTCTCTGATATTACTTTTATGTATTGACATCTGGAACAAAAAAGATTAGTTGTATAATATAATCCTATCAAAACCAGTTGTAGTTTCCCTCTTCTACCTCTTGTTAAATGCACAGAAGCTTCATGCAATAGCATATGACTGTCTAGAAGTGACACGGAAGGGCTGGTGACTTAGGAAATATGATATAAACAGCTTTGGAGCACATCAATTGATCTTTCTGTTTGAGGCCATGATTCACTTTTCAGTAGACAACCTTTTATATGTTTTAATGAACAAGAAGTATTTTAAAGCTGTCATCCTGCTCTCACAAAATAACCTTTTATGCAAAAGGGCTTTATAGATATCTCATTAAAATCTCCTGGAATCTGTTTTACTATTTTTCTTATATGCAGTAGTATAACAAATAATAGGAATAAAGAAGAATATACTGAATGATATTACAGGTAAAGATGAGATGCAATTACTTGCCTTTATCAAGAATACAAGAAGCTCAGAATACTATCTTGAATTTAATTCTTAATTTTAAGGTGACAGAACTCAGATGAGATACATCCCACCTTGTAATGTGCCTTTAGAGAGCATCTGCATCTTCAGCTTCCAACCTGGAGCTGATTCTTTATGAACACTAAGTAACACTTCATGTTTCTAACAATCTTCATTATAACCTTGCAAAGCCATCAAATACTCATATGTCATCCCTAAAGTATCTTTTGTACCCTTACCTCATGAAATTGTTAGAATTTGAACATACCAAATATCCAAAGATTCATTGGATAATAAATCCAATACTAAATAAAAATTGGCACAATACACAATACTAAATATTAGGATTTCCTACTGTTGCTAGCAAAAACCCTGTTCTTTATACCTGACATTTGTAAACCTATTGAGTTATTTTTATTTGTATTTTCCTGAACAATAAATAAGGTGATCTTTCAATCTCTTCTCTTAGATACAGTCATACGATAAGTGGAGGAAGTAGTGTGGATAAGACAATTTTATTTTTATAATTTAGGCCTAAGTTGTACTCAAGACTTTACATATTTAGCCTACTTTGAACGCTGTGGGAGATGTCAGTAAGTATATAAGATTACAAATTAATCTTACTTACACAGTAGGAGGAAGATTTTATGTCAAGGAGTAAGAGTTACAGAAGTATAATCAGAACCCTTAATGGCTTATTACACATATTAGTTGCACTGTAAAAAACGAAACACTCAACCAGCATAAAAATAGAGGTAAACAATATCCAAGACACAAATAAGTTTTCATACAACCATTCTGAAACTAATACAGATATTTTGGATAGCTCTTCAGGGTCAAGATACCTATTAAAGAGTGTAGCATTAATCATGTATGCAGTTACCTGGAGGATCAAAGCCTAAAAAATATTCACTTTCACAATTATAGTCTTAACTGAACAGCACAGCACAAAGCTGTAAGGGAAGCACACACATTTTGCTTCAAATAATAACGGATTTTCCAAGTGGCTCCCATACCCTAGAGGTTTCTTTCCTAAGACAACATTCACTGGGGCTAAGTTCTTGCTTACAGACAGGTCCTTGCACAAGCAACCTCTTATTTTAAAACTGGGCCTTGGTCCTCCAGTAAGATTTCTGCACTGAATCTCCCTGTGTTCACACCAAGCCCTGCTAAAGCTTGTGGTAATTAAAAGGACAGCAAACTTTGTATTAGCTGTTACTATGGACCAGAACCAAGTGGAGGATATAATTTTAAATTCCACTTTAGGGGAACCTTGGTCAAAGACTAAATTAATTAATGAGTTTTGAAAAGTCTACAGCAAATAGGAAATCTCTGGTTTATGATTTTTCTTTTTCTCTGAAAAAAGCCTTTGGGTAGAAATAACTTTTAACAGATTTGTATAAAAGGGGAAATCTGAAAATTTGTTTTTTGAACATTTCTTCCTCATTGTTTTGAAATGACATTTCGCTTTATTAAACGCCAAAATTGGGGAAAAATTAAAAAATAAAGTAAATCCAAATGAAATATTTCTAACAAAATTTTATATGTGCGTTAATTTGTTTTCATTCTTTTCTTTCAGTAGTGTGATCAATGAACTTTAGCTCTGGGTCAATATATAACAGTGTTTTGGGGGTTTATGATTCTTTTGTTCAGGCTATGAACTGGGGAAAAAAATGAAATAAAAGCAGTTGTTTACAATTCTACTACTCTACTGCCAACCTTAAAATCTTTTCCTTGAAAAGCTACCAGCTTGGCAACTACATATCAAATACAAAACAAAGAAAAACAGAAAGCAATAACAGTAGTCTATCTACCTTTACATTTTTTACCATGAAAAATGTACTTCTTTATGCAAAACTTCTCTAGATCAAGACTGAAATGACACAAATGCACATTTCTTACTTTTCTATGAGAGTGTATGCATGTACAGCTTTCTCCATCTGTCATTTCTGTTTTACATAGAGTCATGATATTTACATTTCAACAAACCTAATGGCAAAATATCTATTATTCAAACATAATATTGGATTTTGTAATTTCCTAAAAGGTTGAGTGCAATTAACCAGATAAGTATTTGAGATTTCCATATGCAATGAATCACAATAGGAGATCATGAATTCAGAAGAAAGGCAGGCACACTCATGATGTGACATTAAAACAGAAAAAAAGAAATATGAATTCCTTATTACACTTTGTTTCTGTTAGTCAAAGAAAAGAGAATATTTATGATAGAAAAAGCATTTGTTTCGTAACAGAAAGATTTCTTCAGCAATATGAATGATATTAACCACTAATTCTACCCTTGAAATACGTGTTTTTCATAATAAACCAACAAATCATGGTGATAATGAACAACCTATACTGTGCTTGGTTTTTATGACATTCTCTTAAGCATATACACACATGCACACAAGTCTGTTACAGAATGCTTTCCTGAGATCCTCAAAAGCTACAAAGTGCTTGAGCTGTCCTGGACTAGGGTCTAAGAAGGGGATAGGCCACTAAAGAACTGGTGTTCAAGAACAGCTGATATACACACACCTCTGGCTGGTAGTTGCAATTATTTATTCTAGCAGCTGTGGAAAAGCTGCAGAGGGATTCACACATCTCAGTTATAATCCTTTGATGTAGTTCAGGGCTAAGACTACCAGACAAGGGCAGCCTTTGTGCTATCAATTATAACTGCCTAATGCAACCAGAGTTTCACCTAAAGGGAGGTGAAATGTGCAAGTCCACTATAAAGAGAATGGAAAAGAATGTGTCCAGATCTCTTTTCTTCAGTAAGCTGGCCAGAAATTCTCAGCATGAACCATCAAAATAAAGAGAAATGGCAATTTGTAGAATGGTATTCTAGGTAATTGAGTAAATTTCAAAATAGACTAAATACAGTAATTTCCCATGTCACTCTGTCTGTCAAACTCACACTAATGCTTGAATGTCATTTTAGAGGGGAAAAAAAAAGACTAAAGATAAGCAGTTTTATAATTTCATGAAAACTAGCAAGTGGCTGGAGACAAAAATACCCTAATATTATTCATTGTGAAGGAAGCTAATTAGATCACCCTTCCTTAGACATCAGACAGGTAGGGAATCAGACACCAATAGCATCCATAGCTATGCTGCATGGTGCTACTCTTTTTTAAAGCTTTTCATGTTACATCTTCTGCCCTAATTGCTGTAACAGTAGGATGATTTAGAAGAGAATGGTAAGGGGTTTGGAAAGACTGCTGTCCCATCTAGACAACATTCCCATTCAGTATAACAGATAAAATTAAATGACCAAACTCACTGTGAATTTTATGATCGGTTTGCAGAGGATAATGAGAGCAGAGCAGAAGCTGCAAATGGGCTTTAACCATTTTCAAACTCTCACTGATTTTGGGATCTTTAGCTAAACAAGTGGTTGTGAGCTGTTTCTTCATACAAAGCTATATTCATAGAAATGTGTCTACTGTCTAGTGTTTCACACTTCTGCTTTCCATTGCTTTAATTAGATTGAACAGGCTTTTGTTTTGATTTTTTTTTATTCACACATTGTATATAAAATATCTACACTGTAAGTGCTGTATTCTTAAGGCTGTTTAATGTTATATCATACAGCAATCCTTTTAAATGACTGGGCAATGCTACATACAAAACTGGAAGGAAACTAAAGATCTGACATTGTGATGATTTGGTTTCTTATGATTTGCTTCAAAAATTTTATAATTTAAATTAGACATTTTCTTGCTTTTTTATTTATGAATGATGTATTTAATTGGTAAACAAAGCTATGGCCTCCTATGAAGCAAGTATGATTTCATTGAAACATACTTCCTTTAACTTGGGCAGCAATAATTTTGTGTAAGATGTCAGACTGTCTTAGCAGCATAACTTAAAACTGAATAGCCTGCGCTGAAAACTGCCCTCGAGGTAAAGTATTGCTAATCAAGCAATGAAATATTTAATTTTGAGATGAAGCTAAATAATTAATAAATCTAACATCTCTCTGTGACATGTATCTTTTGGGACTATGAAGAGCATAATGACACTAAGTTTAGGACAGTTTTCAATTGTAATATCTTGATTTTACAATCAAGATATTTTTAATATCTTGAATTTACAATCTGCTAGGACCAGATGGCATCCAATAATACGATGACATTAAGTCTAACTAAATGTTTCTAAGGATTTGTAAACTGTCCACTCTGTTCCAGGCTAATAAAATTGATGTGAAAAAATGCTAACTTTTCTGATTTGTATTTTTAAATTCTTTTTTCAATTTTATTTTAAAATTAATTTCATGCCAAAAAAAAAAAAAAAAAAATCCATGAGTAATGTTTCGCTTTTGTTGAAAAGATATTTTAATTTCATTTTTTCTCCCTTTTGGAAGCTTGGACTCAACATTCACCACAGCAATGCTACCAGGAACACCACAAAAAAAATTATTTCCTCTCTGAGCTGGAGGAGTAGCTTGCTATAAATGACTGCTATCTCATTGCTGTTTATGCAATTAGAAAGCAATCATTAACATGAAAGAAGGTTTCTATTTCCTGTTCTGAACTGTGGTACAGGGACTATTAGCAATTACTGGCATAAAAGGTGCCCCTACAGGCAGCTCTCCAGATGTTCTCAGTTTTGAAGAGTTACCAGCTTCATGCCAGCCTGCCTGACCTCAAGCTTCTTTCTTTGCTAAGAGCTGGCTGGACTAAGGAAGTGATTTGCAATGCAAGATAATAACTTTATTCAATCTACTAACTTCTGAAAAATGTTCTATATTCATCTGTGCCAGTGAATGACACATTGTTTCTATTAACTACATTTTTGCACATATTCATCTCTTTCATATAGGATTCCTATAAAGTTGCTAAACTTGAAATGATGGAAGTTTTGCTGAAAAAGAAACCAGTTATTAAAAATGGGAAGGATACAATTGCAGTCACTCTCAGTCTGAGCTGTAATAACCTTCTCTGGGTACCCTCCACATCAGGTATTGAAGAGCAGAGCCAATCTAGTAACAAAACAGTTTAGGAAGGATTCACAGTATAAGAGAGATGGGACTAATTAGGCAAGGAGCCATTGATCGTTGTGAGGTTTTTGCAGGAGCAGAGGAAGGTGGCTAGCATCCAAACCCTACATTTCCTGGAATACAAAGAGAAAAAGCAGTATTTAAAATGGTAATGTTTGGATGCAGATTGAAAGATTGCCATGCTGTATGTTATAGAGAACAAAAATAAAAAAAAAAAAACAAAAACAGTTAAGTAAAAAACTGCAAAGTAAAAAAAAATGTTTTAATTTTGTTTACGGAGTGAAACAGGAGTGTTTGATGACACTGAAAATTCTGCATGTGCTTAGGAAAGTGGCTATAGTGACACAGAGTAAGTCTGGCAAGAGGCATCTTTGTCAAAGGCTTCCCAAAGTGCTTCAGTGCAACCAGGAGTATGAACTGTAGTCATTAATTAGTTTTCTGCATGAATTCACTCTTAGTTTCTCTTTCAAAGGATGCGACCTTAAAGACACTTGAAGTCCAGGGTAGTTTCCTTTTGACTTAGCAGACTGGCTCAGGCTCTAAGTCTCAGGACTATTCTGTCTAAATATAAAGTACATTACTGCAAAGACTCATAACTTAAGGACCACAGTCATCTCAGGCTGCCTTTTATAGTCAATGGGTACCTGCCTATATACACTGAGATTGTAGGTAGGATAGATTCCTTTCTGGAATTTTCTCCCTCTGTTGACTCCAAGAACTCAGGGAGAGTAGGCTCCTAATTAGGTAACACAGATGTTTAAAGCTAAATTGGTTGAAATTTGGTCTCATTACACAGACAAAACAGTTATTTGTTTGAAGATACTATATGAAACAAAACATGAATTCAAAATGCGAAATATGTATTTACCCAAAGTAAAATTTAAAAGTTACTTACCATTTAATTGATGGGTACAATATCACTAATTGGAAGAGGAATTCCCAGAGCTTAATATGACTAATACATAGTTTAACAGAATTAATGTTTTATATAATATCCTATACGCCAAGAAAAACATATATAATGACTAAATCAGTATTTGTTGGTTTAGAGAAGATAAAGCACTTATATTTGAGATCAAACCAGTCTCTTCTTTGGAAGAGTGTAAGGTTTTCTTGAGAGGATTCCAAGTATTGACTTAGCCTCACATTAAGCAAAAAAGAAACTACTATGCTGACAGCTCTGCCTTCATGTGCTGTCCTCTAAACCTGTAATAAATACATAAAAAAATCTTCTTACATGGAAGTAAGGGCCTTTTTTTAGGTTAATGGTGGCTGTACTACCTCTCAGGTTGACTTCAGATTTTAAAAGAAATGGTACATATGGTGCACTTCCCCCCACAGTATGCCTCAATCCATGAACAGTGAGTGGTCATTTTTTGATGTCCAGAGCAATCCATTTCTCCACATAGAAAGAAGGACACCAAGCACTTGCACTGCAGAGTGACCTGAGCCTATTTTAGCAAACTCCCAGAAAGATGGCTTTTTGTCTTGGGAAAATTGTCAAAAGCCTTCTACTTATTCTGTCTGGTCCAAAGCACAAAAAGCAGATAGATTTAGACCAAAAAAAAATCTCTGAAGGCAAGGAAACTGCAGGCTGTGACTATAGGTATTTGGGCTGATTGAATGTTTGACCAAAGTATTATTTTTTTATATTTCAAGGTAGAATCAAACATTTCCCTTTTTGAGACACATTCTTAATCTCACAACTGAGCTCTTCAATGGGGTTGCATTCTAGAAATTCTTGTATTGGACTTTTGCTGCTTAGAAGGTCTCAGGAATGTTCCCTTCATTTAAAAAAAAAAAAAAACCAACAAAATAAAACAAAAAACCCAAAACAAACCTTAAAGCAAAACACCATCTGCAATGTTCTTTTCTCAAAAGGAAAGAATACTGTCTTAATACTAGAGGAATTAAAAAGAGGGGACACACATGTACTCTCAGTCTGTAAAGAAAACTTACAATTTCAAACATTTTAAATATTAAAAAAAACCCCAAACATTAATATAAACTTCTGCATCATAGCTGGTATCTTATTTAATCCTGAGAGAGTTCTTTGTGTCTCATGACTTTGGAATGAATTAAGAAACAGCTCATCTTAGAGCCCATTGTGCATTCCCCTTAGTACCATTTTCTGCTTTTCCTACAATTACTAGGATTTATTTTCTTCCCTTGAAAATAGGATTTTTGTCTCATTTGAGTCTCTGCTATTTAATTCCTACTTGAAGTCATAATCCTCCCTGTTACATCACACCAATCTCTTTGTAGCCAATTCTGATTTCACAGGCAGGATTTTGACTTAGGAAGAACTGATTATTTAGGTACACCTTATGTAGCAGGATTCAGTCCTTCTGAAACATACAAAGTAAGGAATACTTTAGCCAGACAATTTTAATGAACTAAACATAAGGTACAAGCTGTGAAAGTTTGAGTTCCTGGCTATTGCTTCTCAGTAACGTATTAATTAAGGAGTCAATAGAGTGTTCCTTCCAAGATACTGCTCTGGAGAGATGCCTCTCTGATATACAGGCTGTCCACAAAAATTTAAGGTGAGGTGATCATTTTTCCAGCCAATAGTGTCAGAAAAGTCTCTAAACCTTAACTGGCTTCAAACCTCTGACTTAAAAAACAGACTAAATGCTATAACACTATGTGGTACCCAAAATGGTCAAAAAATGTAGGGTTTGTTTGGTTTTGTTTCCATTTTTTCATGAAACATGTAAATTTCTGAAACAAATTAAAGATTGCAACAGAAGTCCAGGTGTTTCATTAATGGAACCTGTTCTCATGGGTTCTCTCTATGGATGGAAAATCCTTTATTGCAAGACTTCTATTCAGAAAAAACTGCAAAGAAAAAAAATCAGCCTAAAGCAGCAACTGAATTTTGTAAAGCTAGGCATGTTAAAAAAATAAGAGCGGTTATTGATTACAAAAAGAATCTATAGCTGACAAGGAAACCTCTTGATTTTCAGGAAAAGAGGTCCTGTATTATTTTCTCAATGCTGAGCTGACAGGATCATAAATTGGAATTTATTAATTCTACAGAATCATACATTGGAATTTATTAATTCTACAGGACTGTCCTTCTGTAGCACCAAACAAAACCTCCCATCTCATATGGGAGAAGAATATCCATGGCACTGAAAGCTCAACACCTATGGTTGACAAATTGATTTAAATGTAATGGATTCATTTAGAGGATATCATGTGCTGAATATCTGAACTAGAAAAAAAATAACAAAGCAACAAACCAATAACTTCAGTAAATATACACAAGTATCTTTTATTTAATGTGATATTTTATTTCAAGTGACTTGATGTATGCAGTCATCATCACAAGTTTTCCTATATTAGTTTGCACTCAAACATTTTTAAGCCTCTTCTCTGTGCTTTCAAGTATTACTTGTAAGAACAGCTTAGGCTGTAGCTTAGGCTGCAGTACTGAAAGTGTTCATCTACTTCATGGGAAGTTAGAAGTAGATATATACTGAAGCTGAGCATATTATAAAATTACAGTAAAGAGCTAACTCTCAAGCTTCAGTGCGGTTTTTTTGTTTTTTTTTTTTTTTTTTCCTTTGGGTTTCTTTTGCAGATATCTCGAATAGCTCACCGGAGTGGAAGGTTTGGTAGTAAAAACTTCACGTATAAAGGAATCTATTTATTTCGTAATTCTTTTTGAAACCTCTTACTACCAAACGGAAACACAGGCAAATTAGAAGGAGGAATACTTTCTGGTATCTTCTTGCAAGGTCTGTGAAGAAGACATAAAGCGGTTTCAGGATCTGGACTGGAAAATACAGACCGTTCCCTCCATGCATCGGCACTATCAGAGCAGCATGCAGATCTCGGGGAATTACGTGCTCGCCTATCCCGGCGATCCGGCCCTGCCGCCGCCGGTGCCGGTGCCGGGGCGGGCGGAGCGCGGGGGGCGCGCGGAGCGGGCCCGGCGGGAGCTCGCTTCCCGTCATCCACGCGCCATCTAGCGGCGGGAGAGGGGACGCGGCTCGGCACGGGAGCGGAACGGAGAGGAGGAGGAAAGGCTCCCACACCCGTCCCAGCTCTCGCCGTTCCGAAGCTGGTAAGAGCCATTTGGATATTGCAACCAGAACTCCGGAGTGGCTCGGGGCGGGTTGTGAGGAGCATCGCTACACTTCACTCCCAGGCATCTCATTCCCCCTTTTTTGCAGTGAACGGTTCTCCTTCCCTTGAAAGCAGCTAGCGCTCCCCAGAAAT
>VYXF01001322.1:444393-502837 GCA_013397295.1 Polioptila caerulea
TCCTGCCCCCGCCACGACCGCGGGGACTCTGCCCGACCCGGGGCTCCTCGCCGCAAATCAGCCCCTGTCCGTGCCCCGATGCTCCGTCCGGGGGAAAGCCCCGCTCTGCCCGCTCCCTCTCGGTGGGGCGCTCCCCGCTCCCGGCGCCCCATCCCCGGCATCCCTCTGCCCTTCAAAGCATTTCCTGCACGGAAAACTTGCCTTAAAGTTTAATGCTGCCGCCCGGAGCTCCTCCCCCTGCCCCGCCGGCTTCCCCGGCCCCTAACCGGGGTCTGGAGGTGTCCCCGGGCGGCGATTAAAGGTCAGGGAGAGGATTCTTCCTGCTGCTGCTCCTGGGCTGCCGCCGGGAAGGGGGGCGGCCCGCCCGGCCCATCCCCTCCGCCCCTCCACGGCGAGCGGCGACGGCGTTGGCGGCCCCGCCGCAGCCGCCCGGGAAGGGCTCCGCTGGCTGCCGCGGCCCGGCTCCGGCGGCGGGCGGGGAGCAAGCGGAGGAGGGGCGGGGGGACCGGCTGCATCGCGCGTGGAGGAAAATCTCCTTCCAGGTGGCTGCACAGCTGCACTAGAGCTACTAGCCGGCTTCAGGGGCTAGTGATTTGAGGACTGTTGCTTCTATCCAGGGGCCTCGAATGGAGACCTTAAATCCAAAGGATCTGGCTGTTAGAGAAGCTGCTTTGAATACAGGGATTTCCAAGTGCCCTTATTTATTGTCCTAACAGTCTGACCGGCGCCTGGAAAGCATATTCTGGGGTGAAAAAGTGGAGGAAACAAAAAAGGAAGCAAAAGGGTTTTCAGTTAAGACTGAATATCCCAAAAATGTTCAGAAATTCTGCTGCCTCAAGAATGTGTGAGCATTTGTATTTCTCTTTTCCCTCTCTATTTTAGTGGCTGGACCAGAACTGTCTCTAGATTGACTCCCTTAGCTGTAATAGGTGTTTGGAACCATGGCGGCAGGTGTAGCAGCTTGGTTACCCTTTGCCAGGGCAGCAGCCATAGGATGGATGCCAGTGGCTACTGGTCCCATGCCAGCTGCTCCACGGCAGGAGAGAAAGCGAAGCCAGGACTCTCTGATTGTGCTGAATGTGAGTGGCATCCAGTTCCAGACATGGCTGGACACGTTAGAGCGCTACCCTGACACTCTGCTGGGCAGTTCAGAGCGGGACTTCTTCTACCACCCTGAGACACAGCAGTACTTTTTTGATCGGGACCCTGACATTTTCCGCCACATTCTCAACTTCTACCGTACTGGGAAGCTTCATTATCCTCGCCAGGAGTGCATCTCAGCTTATGATGAGGAGCTGGCCTTCTTTGGCATCATCCCTGAGATCATTGGTGACTGCTGTTACGAGGAGTACAAGGATCGCCGGCGTGAGAATGCTGAGCGCCTGCAGGATGATGCTGATACGGATCACGTAGCTGAGAGCTCCCTCCCTTCAATGACAGCTCGTCAGAGGATGTGGCGGGCCTTTGAAAACCCACACACCAGTACCCTGGCTCTAGTCTTCTACTATGTCACTGGTTTCTTCATTGCCGTCTCTGTTATTGCCAATGTGGTGGAGACAGTGCCCTGTGGGGTCAGCCCGGGGCGCATCAAAGAGCTGCCCTGTGGAGAGCGGTATGCGGTGGCTTTCTTCTGTCTGGATACTGCCTGTGTCATGATCTTCACAGTTGAATATCTCCTACGTCTGCTGGCAGCTCCTAGTCGCTACAAATTTGTGCGCAGTGTCATGAGTATCATTGATGTGGTTGCCATTATGCCATATTACATTGGCCTGGTGATGACAGATAACGAGGATGTCAGTGGGGCTTTTGTGACATTAAGAGTCTTTCGTGTCTTCAGGATCTTTAAGTTTTCCCGCCACTCACAGGGTCTGCGCATCCTGGGCTATACGCTGAAAAGTTGTGCCTCGGAGTTAGGCTTCCTCCTCTTCTCACTCACTATGGCCATCATCATCTTTGCCACAGTCATGTACTATGCAGAGAAAGGTTCATCAGCCAGCAAGTTCACCAGCATCCCTGCAGCCTTCTGGTACACCATCGTCACCATGACTACACTGGGGTAAGTGCAGCTGGTGTTTGGTTACAGCCAACATTTCAACAAGTGTATTGGCACGAACGGAAAATACTCAGTTTAAAATAAATGGTGAGAGAAAAAAATGTGAGGGTAAGTTTTTGTTACAGAACTTTAAGAATACAACTTGTGACTTCCTTCTAGATGTTTTACTTGTTTAAGAGAGATAACAGCATTGCTGAAATTAAAAATGACCCAAATCCAAAAACTGCAAAGAACCTAAAAGAGAAAAACACAAAACATGGCAAAAAGAGTCATGAAAATATTTGGTTTTGGACAGCGAAATTGGAATATTTTATGAGTATGTGTGAGTTATCAGTGGATTTTTAATGGAGTATTGTCTTTGCTGGCAGGACCTCTTACAGTGTTGCTAAATTATTAATACTTATAGGGAGAACCGAAGTGCAAGCTTTTAATTTGATCAGTATGTGGATCTGCCATTTTGTTTTAAGTCATGTATTGATGTAGACCTGGATATTGAGTTTGTTATTACAAAGTGATGAGTTTTCATGAAAATCATACCTTGTCTTTACAAAAGAAATACATTTGTGATTTTATTTAAGACACTGAACACATTTCCTTTGATTTTCATGGACCTGTAGCTTTTAAATTATGAGTGTCAAGCTACACTGACTGGTGATACACTCTGGAAAATGATCTGAGGAAGTGTGAGACATATGACACATCAAGCATGTGTCTTTAAACATAATTCTAATGGCAATACAATTTCTTTCAGAGAACAGGGGTTAAAAAGTGTCACTATTGACATTAGAATGCAATGCAGTTTAATGGAAAGATGAGAGTATTGGTTTATGAAGTCTGATACCAGAGTCTGATTGTATCAGCTGATTCTGTGCACCAAGTTATAAAATGGATGCATTTGTAATTACAGCAGGGATTTAGAAGGTTGACTAATTTGAGATGACAGTTTTTCCTTATTCTTAATTTTGAGTTGTATAGTACCATCTATGAAACTGAAACTTTGTTGACTCATTACAAACTGACTAGTTATTTAATAATTACAGATACTAAATGACAAACTTAGCACTTTCATTAAGGCAAAGCCCATCATTTTATTAGCATTTTGCCATATCTTGTTGGGACTGTTGAGATTTATGAAACATGTATAACTTTGAAATTTAACAAAATGAAAGTGCATTATTAAACTACTATGAAAAACTTGATTTATTATGTGCAATGGTAATTTATTTGGGAAATGCACATACAAAATATTGAAAAAGATAAAAGGAATGTCTTATGCCACCATTTTTTATACAAGGCTTTTATCTTCAGTGTGATATAACAAATGAAGATAAATATAGTGCATAGTAAATATTTCATAGTTCTTGTAAGGGCAAGTTATGCTAAAAAGGAGTGACAAGAGCTTTGGGGATTTTAACCTGCCTTTTAGGTTCCTGTGTGTTTTTTTTGTTTTCATTTTCTGTTGCTGGTGCCAAATGGAAGGGACCAGTTAGCAGAATAAACAAGTTAGGCATGATAACTAGATCCAAGTTCCTGTATTTTCTGATGCTGACATTTTTTACCATTTATTTTTAATTAGAACAGTGATGTTTTCAATAAAGAGTTGACTGATATTTTAATATAAAAAAACAGAAGCTGGTGTATGGGGTTTTTTGTAACCAAAGGTACTTTCCAAGTATGTTGCTTCCATGCTCATGCACACTGTGGAAAGTACTTGTCCATGGTACTGAACAGGAACTTTTCTTGTTTTATGCCCAAATTGCAACTGATTATAACACAGGTATGGTATCACAGCTGGTGTTAATATGATTTGTTTGTTTGTTTCACACACACACACACACACACACACACACACACAAAAGCACACTCACAAATTACAAGTACTGCTGTAATTTGAACATAATTTCAACTCTCTTTGAATAGAACCTAAGAACCTGTTTTTAAGTATACAGCGACACAATATTTTGGTCCCAAGCAGAACAAAAAGAGTTAAAGAGAATCCTCTCATTCTTGACTCCTTCTTCAAGGTAGTTTGAACAGAGAAAGTTTTGAGCAGGTTGAAGAGAGGTGCAAAGTCTCACCCTCAGGAGTTCAGGTATGATACAGGTTCAAATATGACAGACATCTCCAATTTTTATGAAATCTTTAATCAGTGCATTATCTAGATTATGTCTTTTTAATGACATCATGATAACATTATAAAGATCATGTTTAAATGTTAAATATATATATGTGAATAATTTAAATAAAATTAGCATAATAAAAGCTTTGAAATCTTTTTAGTTGGTCGAATAATTACACAAAAGGAGAGAGAAGTTACAGGGAAAAGCGTCAGGGGTCAGTGAAAGCTGATTGTAATAAGTACTGATACCTTTTCTACGTGCTAAAGCTTACCACCCCTTTACTAATACAGAACTCCTGTTCATTTTAACTTTAGTTTTAGCTGAATCAGGGGTGTATAAATGGACCTGACAGGAGCAAACCCTCTCTTTTAGAAACAAAGTTTGATGAAGTCTTTATATTTTAAATGACAGTAGCACACAGCAGATTATGTGAAATACTATAAAAATTCATACAAGCTAATAACGAATAATAGATTAACATAAAATTGAGTTTTTGAATCTTGGTGTCATTGTCATGTTTTTCCAGAGAGCAAGGGTATTGAGTAAGCGACCTTTGCAATTTGGGGTGTTATTACCTTGGAAGCAGAGCTATATTTCTCAGTTCTGCATGATTGCTGAGCAATTAAAGTGTCTTTAAAAAACACAGATTACATTTTCCTTTGCAGAGTGCTAGTGACTTCAAATATTACTATATTTTTGCCTCCAAGGATATCCCAGCTATTAACTGCTCTTGACTGCTCAATTCAAGTAGTACATGTATATGGAAATGTTACATGAAAGAGCTGAAAAAAAAATGAAAAGAAGGGATGAAAGGAGCAAAGGAAGAAAGAGACCATGAGAAAAAGATAAAGGCAGAGAGTGAAAGAGAAGAGAAAGATGCCTCTAGAAAAACAGCACACACACTTCTAGAAACTGAACCATCTGATTTAAACTTGAAACTAGTGTTTTATCAGGAGTAATTATAACAAAAGTAAATTGGAAACAAGAAGAAAAAAGAGAATAAAATTGAAAGAGGTCACTAAATATTTTATGGAGATTCAAAATAATAGTGGGAAGTGTAGAGGTCAAGAATCAGGTAAGTGTGAGACTTGACAGAGAGAAATGCTCAAATCTATGGAACTGGGACTGGCAGACCTCCATAGGGCCTTGTGAGTATCTATACCCATAATGAGTTATATCACTTTCTGCTGTCACCTTATGACATTCCATCTGCCCTGTAAGGAGCCAGCAAATGAGCTGGAATAGATGGTAGAGTTTTGATGGTGCAAGGGTATTGTTTGTTCCCAAGTCAGTCAGAGCTATAGCATAGTTTGTGTTTTATGAAGATGTTTTGCTTTAAATAAGGAACGTAGTGCTCTTCTGTGAGTAGTTCTAAAGCAATCACATTTCTATATTAAAATTCTATTTTTATAGCCCTTACATTGGGTAGCTTTATCAAGCCACACAACGCTTCAGTAGATGAGCACAATACTTTATGAAGGGAAGCCTCAACTCGACTACTCATTTATTTGCTTTCATTGTATAAACTAGAGGTGCGTCTTTCAGAAAAGATAAAGCAACTATTTGTTTTCATTATTTGTTAATATAGCCCATAATGTGTGAGGAAACCCACTTAAGATACATCAATTCTCTGAAGAATTTATAATAAACAGATGACTAGATGTGATAACAGAAAGCCTCAAACAGTGAACAAGGGAAGAGAGCAAAGGATTTCCTTTTCCTGCACATTCATGTTCTTTGCCATCTTCAGTCCTTATTCCATTCTTTTTCATCAATACAGGTATATTCTATCTGTTTTTTCCATTATTTATTCCAACTAACACTTTCCATAGTTTTCATGGTTAGTGTTTGTCTACTGGTTGACGCCTTTCCTCCCTTCTTCAAGACAAGGTTAACATTTATAATAAGACTCTGCTGACTTTATTTTTTCTTCTTCTGCTCCTTTGTTCCAGATTCCTAATTCATCCTTCACTGCTAGATCAAATCTTTCATTTGTCATCATTGTCATTCATTTGACCTGAACTTTCCTCAGAACAGATTTTTTGTTCTGACCTTTGTTTGATAGATTTTTCCTTATGAGAATCATAAAATTTCCAAATCATCACTTTTTTCTCAAATGCCACACATACTCTCTTTTCTCACCACTTTGCCATTTTCAGTGTGTTTAGTTCTTTAGAGTCTCTGCATTTTAGTTTGAAATAATCCATCTCTTCAGAACTTCTACTAAAACATTGAGTTTATTAAAATCTGGCAATAGAGAACAAAATTCAAAATCTTTGTTTTGTGAAAAAATTTATTAAAAGTTTGGATATATTCTTACAATTAGTGTTACAAATGTAAATATTCACAAAGTTAGGATATTATTTCTGTATCTTGTATCTACATATTGCTCATTCATTTTTTGCTTGATCTTTTCAATCCTGTTTCAAATAGAAGTTTTCTATTTTTGTCTTCTTATATACAACCTAGTGGATTTTGTATTTTACAAATGTGTTTGATGTCTCAATCTATTTTCTCTTCACAGCAGAGACATTTAACCTATATAAGAGAGGAGGGACATAGTGTAGTTGTGACCACCTTCAAAGCACATTACTAGATATTCAAAAAGGGCTCCAGGGAGAATCTGTTATACTTAGGGTCATTTTGATAGCAGTAAAAAAAATTATTTGTTCTTTAACAAAAAGATTACTGAAACTATATTGGGCTGCTGCTGCTTGACAGAGAGCAGAGTAATTTTATTCTTGTTTAGTTCCACTGGGGACCAGCTTTCCTCTTCAAAAAAATCCTGAAGATCTCTTAGAGGAAAAGGACTTAGCTTGTTTCACTCATTTATCTTGTGGATGAACTTCCTTAGTTCAGTTATGAAGAACATGAAGATGATACTTAACAAAAAGATCTGTCTGCCCAGGATCTGATATTTGCTCCTTTGGTAGCAACAGATGGAATTTTGTTTCCTTGTTGATACTTTGAGACAAGAATAAGAACAATTAGATTACTGTAGACCTGGATGTAGCATAGAAATATGCTTGGTACAGCAGAACAAACCATCTCAGAGAGTAATTATGACTTGTGCCTGATCCATTAACTAGGGCCTATCATTCAAGTAATGATCAGTGAATACTGTCATTTTAGTAGAAGCTTTAAATTATCAAAACCTAACAAGTCCAAACTGAGTGATGACAATCTGTACGTGACTCACATCATTGTGCCTTTGTCTAAGATAAAAAATTTGCAATATAAAAGCCATATAAATCTATGAATACAGTATTAGAAATAGTGCCTACCATGCAGAAAAAAATCTGGAAATGGAAACTGTATTTCTGAAGACAAAAACATAAATACTGCAGAAATAAAGTGACTATTCAAAATAAGTTGAGAACATCTTGCAACTTCAGGGTGACAATTAAGTTTTCAGACATTTGAAAGAAAATCTAATGAGTTTTTCCTTTTACTTGATTTTTAGGACATTATAGTCCATTCACAGAAGTTCATAATATTCATCATGGTAAACTAAGGACAGAAGAATCTGGTTCATCAGGGGTTAAGACTATAGATTGTTCCAAAGAAGGAGTATAAATTAGAAATACAAAAATTGTTTAGAATTTGCCTTAACAGGTTTCATCAGTTACATGACAACAGAGCTGACAAAGTGATGGGAAAGATTCTGTATATTTCTGTACCTATCATTTATTGGGCAATAGATGGAAGCACAGGTTTTCTGGAAGACATAGTCTTTAAGACATTTATTTTTTTTTCTGAATTGATTATGCGGTGGAGAAAAGGTTTTTGAATTTATAGACAGTGCTTTAAAGTTATAGCTCTATGCTACACTTCCTGGAACAATAATAGTCACCATGCTTGGACTTCAGCTCCTAACACAATTAGGAGCCCTAATTTCCACCAGTATTTCATAACATTTTTTTAGGAAGCATATGATTTTGATCTTCTTGTGCCTCTGATAATGTTTTATAAATGTCTTGTTAAATAAAAAAGCCGTGGGGTTTGTTTTGACAAAAAAAAAACAATTTCCACCAAAGTACACAATGAAATTCACATTATTTTCACAGCATAGACATAAATACATGTGATCTGAGATGAAATAAAAAATAATGCTTTTGACTAGAGCATCTGATGTGTAACAAGTATGAGTGCCCTGTAGAAAAATACTGGGTACAAAAATTTACTCAGGTATCTGGCATATGAAGGCTCAGGTTTAAACATGAACATATATAAATACCATGTGATCAATGCATAAAAAGAATAAAGTCTAACAGGATTCACCTCTATTATAATTCAAATGAGACTGCAGTCCTTTTCTCACAGTAGCATAGACACAACTTATGCATTATGAGGAGATACATCCTAATGTACCTTGTTATCAGTACAGCATTCCTACTACCATGAGTTCAAATTCTAGCATTGACAAAAGCTAACAAAACAGTAAAAGACTGCTATCTGTCTGATTGTTAAACATACAAAGATATTAGTCATATAAACAATTGTATTTTTTTGTGTATTTATAAAATCAGTTTCCTTTCTTATATTCCACTGTACAGCCTTACTTAGCTGAAGATCTTATCTGCAGAAGGTGAAAGCATTAGCATTAGTAAATGTACTCAATTAGAGCATGATTCTTCAGTTACTGAGAATGTGAGGTGACTAAAAAACCTAGAAAAATGTTTTTTGTATGAACGAAGTAAAATTTTGCATGTTTAAAGTATTTAGGAGTAGTAGTTTGCATTTCCTCCCTGTTTTGTCGGTTTCATCTGTGTTACTGGTTTCTTTGATCTAATCGGTTTAACTGAGAAGTCAAGTTTCACAAACATAGAGCTCTCCTGGGTTTATTCATTTATAGGACCCAAACACTAAAAGGAAGAATTTAAAGGCATTTATGTGTGTGGAGATGAAGAGAGGCACTCAGCTTGAATTCTCAGAAGAGGCTTGGGTGTTAGAAACACAAAGGAGAACAGTTGAAGCCAGCTACCTAGTCACCTTAGAAAATACTCTTATGTGCACAGGAGTAACTTCTAGGATCAGTGTACAATGCTGTACTCAGACTTTGGGTATGTCCCAGAGGCGGGATCAAATGCCCCTATTAGAATCAAATGGTTCCTGCTAGGGTTCAGGTCTTGTTAAAATAGAATATGCCCTATTTTTACATAATACTATAGAAAGGAGACAGGAGTGCTGTGTCTATGGTATGCTTAGGAAAGAGGACGGAATAATTCCAGTAGAAAAAGAAGAGTAACTGAAAGAGTAATGTAAATTATCCAAGGGATATATTTTTTGATCCTAATTTTCTATTTCTATGGTTTTCAAACCAAGAATTCAGCTTGGGTAGCTATGTAACAAATGGAAGCTATGACATGTAGATATTATTAATGAAAATATTTTTAGAAACAGTGTGAAAAATTATGAAACAGTGTCAGGTGAGTGATTCATATTGCATGTTTATTTGAAAAATTGAGGGTTTATTGGTTTCAACAGGTCTCTTATTTAGCTTTTACACAGTAAATTTTTTAAGATTCTGCTGTGTGGTAAGAAAAGGTAATTCTCAGTTTTGACCACTGCAGATTCATTCCCTTCTCTAGTATGGTGGCAAACATTTCTATTTTGTGTCTATTTGATTTTTTCATGAACATTGCTTGTAGAGTTATGGAGGAGGTTTGAGAAGTACTTTGGCTGCCTTTGGTTTTTCTTTTTGTGCTCTAATAGGAACCTTGTAAGCAGAGTCTACGGTTCTGCTAGCTGATTTTTACCTTAATCTCCGTTCCTAAATGAAGCATATTTAAAGCATATTTTCCTGTTTTTTCCTGATTCTTCGTAAAAAAAATTATTTCCTGAGGTAAGCATCTTCTATCACAGTTCTTTCTCTTTGAGGAAGCATTGTGATTTGTGAGCTGATGTTTAACCAGATGATGTCTAGCTCTGTTTTGTGCTTACTACCACTTGCACTAAGGCTTTATATCAAAAAATAACATATGAAGAAAAAATCCCAATATTGAGGACACTTGTATATTTTTATAAAATATGATCTATTATAATACCAGCATTAAAAAACAAAAATGTAATAAAATATGTATCTCTATAAATAAATTTAGCTGTTTGAATATTGAAGACTCAGTGCCCTTAGCTGAGAATTCTTATAGTATAAAAGACAGTATAAACTTCTAGGATTTTATTTAATCACTCTGAGTACTTTGGTAAATTAAAATAAAGTAAGTATGTTTCACTACAGTTTTAAATATCTTGGATTAAGAGAATTAATTTTGGATTAAGAAGTAACTGTGAACCTCCTTAATGGTATCTATAGTAGCCCAATTTTCTGATAATACTGTAACATGCTTTAATTAATTATTATTTTTGAAAAAATATTTTAAGGCCAAACCCTAACTTTTTTCAATTTTTTCAAATGTGTATCCAGAGATACGGATTTTTTTCTGTGCATTATACTGGCAGATTCTCAAAATATTTTGGCCAATACACATGGAACAGTCTTTCAAATTATCACTTGATAACTTGGCCATCCAGGCATTCCCTGTACATGGCTGAGAGTTAGACTGTAAGGTTGTGAAGGAATTAATTTAGGATTGTGTAATAGCTTACAGTCTGAATGTGTCTTTTGCATCCTAACTCACTGCTTCTTTCAGTAAAAGGAATCAAGAGAGTTTTCTGTATGAGAGCACATGTAATATGAGTGGGATCCTTAACTTTTCATTGTTGTTACTCTTCATATCCCCCTTTTTTACAGCCCAAAAGAGGACTTTTATTATTGTGTTAGTTGCCTTACTTTCATTTTCTGCAACTTTTATCTCTTCCACTTTCAGCCACTTAACAATTCCCTGAGCATCCTTATCAGCTATGGGCAGCAACTACTGCACTGTGCAGAGTTGCTTAGAAACAAAATTGATGCTCTTTGACATGATGGATGACAGCTGCAACATGCTGGTCCCCAACTCTCCTTCTTCCCATAGGGGAATAAAAAGCAGAGACCTTGAAGATGTTTTCCAAATCTGATTGTGGAGAGCCTATATACTTTTTTGGTTTAGGTTATCTAATCACTTCATTGTTAATATACAACAGGTTAAGAATTGTGGCCTTTCTATTGAAGACACAGCAGCATCAAACAATCTTTAGTAACAACCCTTTTTAACTCGTTGTAATATAAGTACCACAGTATCTTGTACCACTTCTAGAATTGAGATTTGTTAGTTTTTCCAAGCTTTTTGGTTGGGCTTATTATTGGTGCATTTGTTTACATCAGCTCATGAAATCCAAGTTGAAACATGAACATCGTGGACTAGAGACAGGAGAACTGGACAAACAGAGTATATACACCTATTCTCACTCACCTAATGAGAGCTATGCTTGTAGCTGTCTCTTGCATTTGTTTGATATGTATTTAAATAAAAATAAACTTTCAATATTGTAAACTCTAGACTGTTTGGGAATTTAGGTGGAATTTGCTATTTTAGTGTCTGGATGTAAGCTTGAAAGAGTAAAAATTGAAGCTTTCCTGCAGACAGATAGTTTTGAGTACGTCTATCCACAGCCTGGCTTTTTGATTTGACATGCCCAGTATTAGTTATTTTCCAAGTGAAAGGGAAGCTCAAGTAATCAGCCTATAGGTGATCAATCAAAAGGTACCAAGTTTTAGAGGTAGATATTATAAAGAAATCTCCTTACAGAAAAAGCCCCAGGTAATATGTGATATGTGTACTGTCCTTCTCAGACCACGTCCTACTTCTGTTGCCTCTCTCCCTTCATCCCATCACAGTCAGATTACTGTAGAAGTTGCAGCTGCTGAAAGGCTGCAACCATCATCATTCCTTTAGCCTACAGTTTCTTTCCTGTGAAGGCCCAAATTTTTGAAATTTAGTGCATTAAATAATTTATGGGAGTAGCAATGTTGCCAGCCCTTCAGCGCGGTTCTGCCTCTTGCCGCACTGGCAGAGCTGTGACAGTCTCTCTCCTCCTCGGGGGACAGGCACAGCTGCAGAGCCAAGGTGGTGCTGACTCGTTGTGTCTGGCACACATGACCAATGATTTTAAAATATAGGCATCTTTGTGCAACAGTGCACATGCAAGATAAAATCTTGGTTGTGGGAGGGGGAGATAGGAACAGGTTTTGTTTCAGGTTTCTAGAAGACAGAAAAGAGTGCCTGAAGTGGACTGTCCATATCCCTTTGGATGCAACTGCCTTCTGACAACTGTCTGCTATGAGGCCTCTTCACACCATGAGTACAGCATGGTGTCTGTCAGGCAGTCATCCATGGAGTGGGTTTACAGAGGATTTGGCCATGCAATAGGAAAGATGTTTGGGGTCTTGCAACACTTCTCCAGACTGTATGTGAGCTTTCCCCATTACTCTATGTAGTCACAAGCTTTAGTGTGCACTGCTTACTGTGTCTTTGCAAACAAATTAAGTAAATACAGGCAAAGTGACAGATGATTTAGAATACCAGACAGAAAAATGGGTAGAAGTATGGATTTAGATCCACACAAATGGTTTTGAAAGATATTTCTATCAAAAAGCTGAAAACAGATTGGTTCATCTATTTAGTCTCAGTGCTATCTTCTGCTTTAATATACTTTATGATACCTGTTTTCTAGCTCACTAGCTATTCTCAGAGGTTCCCTTGTTTTCAGAGCAAACAAATCCAAATGCAACAGAAAGGTTTCCTTAAATAAACCTTTCATGTTGTCTGTACATAGTTAGTTTCCTACTCTTATGTTTGTGTGGAAGGATATAGCTGTAGAATTTAGAGATCATATCTTAGGTGTGTGGTTTTTAAAGAAGACAATCAGGAAATAAAACTATTTTAAAGGAGACAAATAGGACATGCTGTACAATAGAATTATTATGGAAGAATCTGGAGGTGGAATTCCAACTTACTTCTCTGCCAGTTGCTTACTATCTCTGGGAGATATTTATAGGTCTTAACTTACTCCTCCAAACGTTAAATAGTTCTGAACTAGTCATCCTTTTCTCTGTTAGGAGGTAATGAAGAGAAGCAGGCATCTGGATGTGCTCATTCCTCTGCACTAGTATAAATGAAATTTATCACAATTAGTGAAGACTTTAATACCAAGTGGAAATGGATGAGATAAATCCCAAGCTCTGTGGGTATTTGGTTTGATCAGCTCTCCTTGTTTCCAAGTTATGTAACAGTGAAAGGCCCATAACATATTCCTTTCAAAGATCGTAGCAGAGTACATGCTTGGCATTTGATGGCAAGTCCCACTTCATCAAAAAGGCAACATATCTGCTACCTTTAAACTCAAAATATTGTTGTTTTTTGTAACCCTGAAGGCCACTTCAGTGCTTTGGACAATTTTTGTCCTTTTCCAAACAACACAACAAAAATTTTAAATCTGAAAAAAAGGGAGATTTAATGTTTGTTCTGGTTTAGAAGAATCCTCTAGAAATTAGAAAGAAAACTTAAGTATCCACTCTAATTTTCTGCAGGAAAGAAGTTACTCTTCAAGCAGCAATTCTTGCGAGTTAAGATATGGAGAGCTTGAATACCTTGATTACCCTTCAAAGGGTTGTAAACTATTTCTGTTCTTCTGAACAGGAAACCTAAAGATCAAGCCAAATGGTGATCTTGTTAGCTGTGTCACTACTGTTCATTTCTAAAGTGTTCCAATGGAGACATATCAGACATATCCCCCCCATGCCACTTGTTCTTCCAGGAGGTCTCAGAGCTCTAGACTGCAGTTAGCCATTGCCAATGCATAGCTGTGAAGCAGACTGAAAATTTAAGAGACACAACAAATTTCAGCAGGGACACTCTACTCATTGCATTAGTCATTTACATGTTTAATTCAATTTAATAAATATCATTTTCTCTAAAGCTGCCTCCAGACTGAACCTGAAAGACCATGGCAGGTTATTGTGGCCAAAACTGCTTCAGAGTTTGTCTTTCTTGTTTTCCTTCTGAACTTTGGTCACTTCTTTGCAAATTATATCAACCTCTCTGGTAAGGGAATTCTCTAATTTGGTATGAAATGCTGTTATCAAAAAAGATTTGGTTTAACTCATTGTAGTTTGTTTTCATGATCTGCTTTTCCAGAACAGCAAATCTTAAATTTGCCAGCTAGTACAGTTCTCTAAAAGTCTGAAATAACATTTCCTTCAGTAAGTTCCTTTTTTTTTATATAAGAGTTCATGAAATTTTGCTTTTATGCATTAAGTGGCATATTAACTTTTTTTTGTGTCTATGAAAAGAGGTGAATGAAATACAGAAGAAACAGTATTTCCTCTTTTATCTTCTCCTCAACTGGCCAGCTTTATCATAAACTTCCAAATAAGTTTTAAAGAAAAAATGCTGTCCTGCATAACTGATGAAACCTTGCTTCTCCTTTGAGGGGAAACAGTGGTTATTTCATAATTTGGGGTAAAAATTTTGATTTAATACTTTTTAAAAATAGTTCTCTTCCCATTTGCAGTTCAAGCTAATGATTTTGAAAAGCTATTTTTATTATGCCAACCCCTTTTCCACTGCCTTTCAAAACAAATTGAGAACAGGGACCTATGAAGCCAGTCTGCAGAGAAATTATTTATCTAACTAGTTTGCTCGAGAGAAATAGATATAGACAATGTCAAAAACCGAGTTGTTAGTCCTTCAGTAAAGCAGCCTGATAGTGGCTAGTGTTCTGCACCCAGGTGGAGTGGTGGGATGTGAGGTGAGAGTGTGAAGATGCAGGATTTTTTCTCAATCTTGACAAGAAAGGTACAACAACGACTGACTTAATAAAATAGATGTGTTAATAACATAAAGAGGAATATAGTTATCTAGTCAGTCCCCTACCCCTTCAGAAGATGGGATGCAAATGCTATGCATTTGCTTAGCATTGGATGAGTTGGGGGGATTTTTCCACAGCATGCTGCACAGATCCTGTGCATATGGAGATCTCTCTTTTGGTTCTTTGTGGTATTGCATAATTTTAATTTATTTTTTTGCAATAACACAACCATACTAATGAAGAATATTTTCTTTTTAACTTCTCACTGCACTTTTAGATGAAGGCAAGGTTGTACAGGTGGTGCAGTCACCAGAACCAAGCTACCTGCAGGCTCCTCTCTTACAGTGACTTGGGCAGGTTTATCCTGCAGACAACATTTGTAGGACAGAGCACAGCCTGAAGGCTGGGTTGGACACTCTGCATGGTCTGCTATACTCGCTTGGTTTCACTGTTATGTGAATCACTAACTCTCCAGTGTACTGTGGGCTTTCGGTCAGGTTCACTTGATCGGATTCGTGGTGTGAGGCAAAGAAAAATACACCTGTTCACATGATTTTGTTACTGTAGTATAAAAATGGGTGACTTTTAGTGATTATGGTTACTGACTTTGATCAGAGAATTATAAAAAAGCTAAGAACTTCTGCAGTCAGACCAAGTGAAACATCATTCCTGTTTTCAAAAAGGAAAGAAAGAAGGATGTAGGGAACCACACACTGGTGAGCTTTACCTCTGTGCCTGGGAAGATTGTGGAGCACATCTTCATGGAAGTAGTTTTAAGGTCCAAGGCTCAGGGGTTGGATTTAGAGAATCTTTAAAGTCCCTTGCAATACATAATGTTCTATGGTTCTAAGATAGTATCAGAATAAGTTGAATGGTTAAATAAATATCCAAAACTTTTTCCCAAAGAAACTTCATATTTCTTCCAAAAATTTCACAATAAAACAATTGTAAGGTGATAGTCTCTTCAGATGTCTTTGAACTTTTTTTTCTTATGTGAGACTTTGATAAAAGTAAAATGTAGTTGGAAAATATAATTTATGAATTTCCTGTTTCCAAAAATACATGAATGAAACCCACTTACTTTTTTTATCATTTTCTTTTAGAAGTGTCGAACAAAACCCTAAAATTATATATTTGGCTTGTTTTATTTGAATTGCTTTTGGGGTTTCAGTTCAAAGCAATTTTGACTTTTCATCTGTGTGTGGAATGAGAATACTTTCAGAAATAATGCCATGAAAGAACAATTTCACCTAATGGTGAAAGGCTATAAATCAGACATGACTAGTCCATTCCTTTTTTGACTTAAAAAGAAATTATAAAAATGAATGGCATGATATCCACTAGTGCATATCAAAGAAAAAGGATGCAACTTCTGCCTGGGTAGAAGTTACAGATTGCTGACGATGTAACTGGTGTAGTATCATGTTCTTGCCTTTGCTTATGTCCTAACCATGTAGTTTACTTCCAGCCACGGACAGGGCTTTAGTTTTACACTTATTCATCTCCTTCACCTCCCCACCTCGAGTTCTCAGTCAATGGAAAAACTGAACTGTGGGTTGGATCAAACTTAGTATTAGGGAGGTAGTTTTTTCTTAATTACTTTTTAAAGAATTGTGGACTATTGATACATTATAGCTACTCTTAAGTACCTTGAGTAAAGGTTCAGAGTCTCCAAGAATATCATAGAGCTTGAATACTGTGCAAACAGGAAATCAGGTGCTTTAAACTCACAAATAGTTCTTACTACTCTTACTTTCTTCAGCTATTTATATAATCAAAGGTCATAATCTACAAGGTGATGAGAACTTTTGTCAGCTGCAGAACACAAAAACTAAGTAAAAATTTCAATGTAAGGTTCATAAATGCTGCAACATCTGTGAGTCCCTGAATGCCTTGCAGGATTTAGTGCTATTCACTTGATCCAAAGCCCATGGAAATCAAATGGTCTTTGGTTTGACGTGAGAGGGCTTTGCATCAAGCTTTTGTATAAAAAACAAGATATTGACCAGGACAACAATTACTTCCTTGAATTATGTCAAACTCTAAGGATTTTATCCCAAATCTATGGGAGTTTTAACTGGCATTCCTCTGATGCATATATTGCTCCCAGTACATTATGCAGACCCAGGGTGAGAAAAACAAACTATGGAGTTTAATTATATGCATTTGAAGCATAGATTCATCAACAGGAAAACAGTAAGATAGTACATTCCAACTTCTGGTGTAACAGGTTTATCTGTTTTTTGCCAGGAAAATCTTAATGGGAAGTAAATGATACATCATCTCCTCTGCTAACATGGATGTTGAGTCATACATGAGATCCCACCTTGAGTATTTCAACACTGGAGTAGAGAATTTGCTCTGAGTTTGTTATAGCTAAAAGGGGAACAAGTTGACATTTTTTTCATTAGCTTATCAAAAGCCTTGCTTTCTCATAGAAGCTTTCAGGCAACCTTGAATGTATATCATGCACTAATATCGTAAGAGAACATGACAGACAGAGCCTGATGTATCTAATTTTGGACTGGTATAACAGTGCTATTTAAAGCAAAAAAGGTTTTATCTCTTGGTTGATATGTTTACTGAAATAGTCAGTGAAAAATGTGTCATATATTACATCTCCTCATTATTCTTCTGGCATAAAGGACATTTGAATGGACAGTTCTGCCTACATTTTGAGATTGTCCTGCTAACTGTATTAGGATAAGGTCATACACTGTACTCAGTGCTGGTAAGGCAGCACTGTGTCCAGTTCTGGGCCCCTCACTACAGGACAGACACTGAGGGGCTGGAATGTGCCCAGAGCAGGGCAGTGGGGGTGGTGAAGGGTCTAGAGAGTGAGTTGTATGAGGAGTGGCAAAGGCAGCTGGGGTTCTTTAGCATGGGGGAAAAGGAGGCTCAGGGGAGACCTTATCACTCTACAACTGCCTGAAAGGAGCCTGTAGCCAGGTGGGGGTCGGTCTGTTATCCTAAGTAACGAACCATAGCACAGGAGCCTCAAATTGTTCCAGGGGAGGTTTAGATTGGATGTAGGAAAAAAATTGGAAGGGTTCAAGCATTGGAATGGACTGCCGAGGGAAGTGGTTGAGTCACCATCTCTGAGTTGGTAAAGACTTGTAGATGTGGTTCTTGGGGACATGGCTTAGTGGTGAACTCAGAAGTGCTGGTGAACACAATTCAACTCAATGCCTTAGTGGTCTTTTCTAACCTAGATTATTCTTTGATCCTGTAAATAAAATGGGTATAAAGAAAAAAACCTCATTTCCCTAACAAGAATCTGCCAATCAGTTAAAATGAATAAGACTTACCAACAGCACAGTTGTTATTATATGGACTTATGTGCTTGCTTGCCTTTCCACATTTAAATCCATCACTCTTAGTGATCATCACACTTCCTTAGGTTCCTCCAGTACATGATAACCATTAGACAAATAATTTGTTTAATGAAAAACAAATAAACTTGCAGTTAATTTTTTTCTGATGTGAGACATGAATGCCAATACTCTGAAAATCCTGTAAGGACTGGGAGAGACTAGATTTTATTCTTGGATGTTATTCCATTTCAGAGAACATTGCAGCTTTGTTGACATGAATGCAGTGCATGAATGACTTTATGCATATTCACAACTGTTTCCTGGAAGGAAATGGCTTATTAAACAGTAATCATATAGCATGTGTAAATGAGTTTTGTGGATAAACATGTATCTTTATCCTTATTGCCTGAGATTGGCTGTTGTTTTTTTGCTGACATATACTCTTACAGAAATTTTACCAATCATCTTATGTTTGATTTTCTTTTCTGCCTGAGAAATTTCTTTTCCCTTATCTTATATGTAAATAATGCTGATTTTTCTCTGTTTCTCTTGAATCACTTTTTGAAGAAAAAACCAACTTTTTTCTTTCGAATCACTTCTCTCTTTTTGAAGAAAAAACAACTGAATTTAGGAATATCTAAGTACTACCCTAGGTGAGATGATCAAATATATATGTCTACTTTCAGGTGAGGTAAATTGCTCTCTAGACTCAATGACTGCAATGTGAGCTTCAATACAAACTCACATATGAAAACCTGCATACCTACACCAAAACTGTCTTCACTTTCTACTTAATTCTCATTTGAGGAGAAAAAAATGAAATTATTATGTTGTCAGAGCAAAGAACTACCTCTATTATTTTTTATTCCCCCATTCAGATTTGGGGGTCCTGCTCTGTTTAATGCTCTCCTGCAATTTAACTGTTCCTCGTTCCATTTTCAAGCTTCTTGGCCCAAAGTGCTTTTTTCCCTAATGACATTATCTACTCAAACATAGTGACAGCAACTTGCTCAGGAGAAAGGTATTTAGAATATATTGAACAGGTCAACTCAGAAAAAAAATAAAATCTCTTGAGGAATTATGGTTATATTACAGTAGCCTCTGTGCAAGTGTTTAAAGAGTTTCAGATAAATATTTTTACATCTTCTGTCCTTGATAGTGTATTTAATAAACAGTGGAAAACACAACTGAAATTTTTGTTCCAATGTATAAAATATTTCTAGAAGAAAAGAATGTACAGGAATATTATGAATCCATACTACAAAGTAGTGAAATGAAATGAGAGAACCTACAGTGAATCAAACTAAAGAAATATGCATTATGAACACTATGTCTTATGATTAAAAAAGGCCAGTAGAAACTACAGGGAATACTGTACTTGCTGTATTAAAAAATATTCATAAATATTTTGTCTTTTTAAATGTAGAAGTAATTTCATGGTTGGTTTGTTTTTTTGTTTTTTTTTTTAATTTGTGACAGTCTTGTTGATCTACTAAAAAAAGAGGAACATTTTTTACCTGTGCATTTTTTATTAAGCAGCAATATAGATAAATGGGTGGAAAATATAATGATATCTACCAGCATTTGGGGTTGAAGACAAAGCCCACAGGAGCTAATGGAAAGGCTTTCTTTTTCTTCAGCAGGTTTTAGATCAGGATTTTAGTTATGGGTTATGGTATATAATGTAACATTTCTATATCATTAGTTCATTCCAGTGGGAGTTAATTCCATTCATTTCATTTCCCACATGAAATCCAAGGTGAAAGTTGTGATGTGTTTTCCTTTTAGGAAAAGAAGGCAACACTCTTATGATAGACAGGTAGAAATGTTAGTGAAAACTGAAAACACTTGCAGAATTTTTGTTTTTTTAAATATTAAAAGTGTCATGGAAAGGTTTACTTACTTTATGAAGTTCACTTTAAAATGTGTGTCTCAGCTGTCAGGTTGGAACATATCAATGTGTAAAAAATGCAATTACTCTTTGGGGATGAGGTGAACTCTAATAGTTAGATGCTGTGCAAGCTTCTGAGACCAGACACCGTGACGATTTTGTAGGCATCTCATTAACGAATTGTAGTGCTGCAGCATGCTCTGCTTTACTTATTTATTGAAGAGATAATGGGAAATAACTGGTTTCTTTGTGAAGTCATAAATAATATGACAGAAGGATATTAAATGCACTGAGATGTGACAGAGAAGCTAAAAACTTGTGGGGTTTAGTATTTTATGGTGCCAGTTCTCCTTTACCAGTACATGTAAAACCAATAGATATGTTTTAGCTGGTTTTGTGAACAATTACCAATTTAGTGTGCTAGCTACTGACAAGTGGGTGTGTTAAATCACAAATAGTATCTCAGTTTTGCTGTTTTGCAGAAACATACAGAAGTTACTAAGGAATAAATCTTCCTTCTCTTCTTTTTTCTCTGGTTTTCTTTTCCTCTTAAGGTATTTTTCTTTCTTTTTTCTTTTTTCTTTTTTCTTTTTTTTTTTTTTTTTTTATCAGTTTTGGACACATTTTCCTCTTTGGTTAACCTGCTTCTTACTGGAATGAAAAAGGCANATGGGTTCCACAAGTATTAACATTGCTGACATTCACTCTTTGCATATTTTGTTTTTAGTGTTAGACTTGTCCTGATACTGCACGAAAACTTATATGCAAGGTCCACTGTGACTTCTCTGTACTTTGCACTCTTGATTAAAATAACAGCTACCTTTTTCCCCCTTCTGTGTGTGTGTGTTGGTGTTTGTACCTGAATTAAAGAGAGAAAAATGTGTTTTATTCTGAAGAGCAGACTAGCACTGAGATCTAGATTTAGGCAGCACTGTTCTCCTCTGTCTTCATAGCTGTTGTTTTCAGTAAGAGGTTTATCATGCAGTATACTGAGAATTTCCTCAGGGACTATGGTGGCTAAAGAAGTAACAGTCTCATTGGTTAGTCTTGGGATTATTTCTGAGTATCCTGACCCCACATTTCTTTACCTTAGTTTTGCCTCTACATATAGCATGAAGCTACTATAGAAGACAGAGCTCCACAATGATGCAGCAAGTTTTATTTAGGTTCCTACATGCTGTCCATCTTCGTGGTACCAGACACCTATATTGTAAACATCCTTCTTCAATTTGAACAAGTTATTTTTCCTGGAGCAATAAGCTTTTCTTCTGGGTGGGTAGTTTAGAAATTGTTGCAGCAGGCAAATGTTGAGGTCACAAATGTGTGGTTGTCAGCCACTATGCCAGCCATGAGCATTTTATGGTTTATAGTGTCCATTACCACCTCATCTAAAGGCTAAGCTCATCTTCCAAAACACGACCTTTTTATTGGAGGAGTTCCAAGAATTTTTAGAACAGATGCTGGGGCTTCTTATTTTTGCTTGCTTAGCCCACTTACATAATTTTATAGCAGTGTAGATCTATTGTTTCACAATGTCTCCTAGTGTGCAGTAATGTGAAAATAGAGTGAGGCCTGATCTGCCATGCTCAGCCTTTGCACTGCCAGCAAAATACAATTTTAGTTCATTTGGAGTCGGAAGTAGTAGGAAGTACGAAACAGAAGCAATTCTATTGTGACTCAAGTAATGGGTATATAAAACTTAAGGTTGGAAACAATTTCCGTCAACTATTCTAACTATTACTTGATGATTGTTATTGTAATTTAAAATTTCTCTTCTGAGCCAGCAGAGCCATAATGACTTAAGAAAAGGAAGTGTTCATTTTTCATTGAGTGGTGACTTGGAGAACGTACAGTTTCATCTGCAACAGTTCAAGTAACTGAGAAAGCACTGGATAAAATATCCTTGAGTTCTGCAAAAACAGGTTAGAGCCAGTCTTTCTCATAAATTTTAGGAAACTACAGAATACTTGATCTTGAAGTAAAGGCGATGACACTCATGTTGTGATCATATCTGTCCATTTCTGCTAGCTATTTCATAGGGACTAGTCTTATAACTAACCTTTCCTTGTTTGCACTCTTTGGATCATCTGTCAGGGAAAAATATCCCCAAATTACTGCTTCTTCTGAACTTGGGGGTCTAATTTTGATACTGTATGGGATTGTAACTACGTTTTTCAGCTGTTTGGGAGGTCTCTGAAACACAGAGACTTTAACAAATTATTCCTATCACTGGTCCATTCATCTAAGCAGCCACACATGGACAATCAAGGATAATAAATTGAGAACCTTGCCTGTAGTTTCAAGCAAGAGAGGCAATAGATTGTATCGCTGTCATATTTTACCACAAGTAGCTTGTGGTAGAATAATTTTGTATTCATTACATTTCATGTTTCATAATATTACAAGGTATTTTGGCAAATAACTTTATGTTTCAGAAAGAATGCACTTAATATAATTTGGAAAATTCTAGGTCAATTTTTATTGAGAATTATACTGAATATACATTAAAATACCATAAAACAGTTCTGTTCATCAAAAGTAGTAGATATTCATTGATCATATCAAGTATTAGGTTTTTAATATACATTTTGTCTTTTCTTTCTATTGAGATGGTAGTTAGGAGCACAGATAGCCCATAGTCATAATGTTGTGTAGCTTAATCTAATTTCTAAATTATAAGTACTTAAAAAGCTTCTTAAAAAAAAGGAATAAAAACATTTGTATGGCAGATTTTATTGCTGCTTAAATGACATGAAGTACAAACCATGGTTCAAACATTTCTTCTTAAAGTGCATTGGAGGATTTTTTGTTTATTTTAGTATAATTGTGTCGTAAATAGGCAGTAAACACTTATCCATGGATCACTTTGTCAGGAAAATTTTTAAATACATATGTTAATTTTGAAAGTCAATAAAAAACTTGTTGCTTTAATATTTTCTCGGTTATGTGTAGAACGCAACTTGAGAAAAAGGTATCTAAGATTGTTATTAAGCTGTTCAGCTGGCTGGTGGGATCATGCTGCTCTGTTTCCAGTCCCAGGAAAAGATCTGATTATCAGGAAATATATCCTTGTGACTCCCTTTTTTGCCTACTGCAAAATTTTCCAATTCCATAAATATTTAATAGAAAAGAGCCCTCATTAAAAAGACTTCCTCCTTCCCTTTCTAGTGCAGAATTGTTCTGTCAGAAGAGCCTGATACCTTCTGCTCTGATGGGAGGAGAACATAGATTGCAAGGATTCACAGGATCTTAATCTAAAGGATGTTCTCAGTTTATGCTCCCAAGTGGTGACATATCTTCCTACCCATAATAGATGCTTATTCCTTCCAAACAACTAAGACTTGTGCCATTTTTTTTTCCTGAGAAGATTGTGGTTCCTTGTGCAACTAGTCTTTCAGAAGACTATGTTCTTATTTTCCTGTCTTTTTCTTAAAAAACACAAAAAAATGGAAAACCCCAAAGAAACCATGTTTGAGGTGTCTCAAAGTTAATTTAGTGCCTATTTGAATTTTTCTTCTTCACACATGCTACAAGAGTTATATGAGATTGTTCTGTATATTTTAGCTTTATAGCTTATATATGCTTCTCTATGTACAAGAGTATTCTAATCCTGAAAAGTGTTGCTGCTCATTTTTGTCTACCTGCATCTTACTTTTGTCTGCTACAGAAACATTTTTTTTTTTGACTGCTTTATTTTTCCCCGATTAATTTCAGCTAGGCTTCCTGTATACGTAAGGGCTCAAAATGTAAGGGTCCCTGTTTCTAGATTCTGACTGAGACACTAGCTAAAACCCAACATCTTTACTTTGAACATCTCTCTTTTCTTTTGAAATTGGCAGGGAGCCCAGAAGTTTTCTTGATCAAAGGCATTTCATGATTTTTTAACCTGCTTTCATGCCAATTTGTTCTAGTAATCCTAAAATTAATCAAAAGCTTTTCCATTGTTTAAAACTAAAGGCAACATTTTTACAAAATAATTTTATTGCATTTTGAATATAAATTAAATTGACTGTTAATGACAGAAAAATAACTACAGTTAAAGCTGTGTCCTTTAGGCAAATGGTAAGTAAATTAGTGGCTGATTCAAAAATCATTTACGATTCTGATGTCTCAATAAAGAATTTTACTAAAAAAATACTTTAAAAAAGAGGGGAAAAAAAACCCTATTCTTAGAAGTATAAATTGCATCACATCCAATCTTCAGCCACAGCAATTATCAGATTTGTGTGAAATTTGTGAAAAAAAAAAAAATCTTGAAAATGCTTTACAAAGGAGTATTTTATGATCCACATTTCTCTTTAAAGTTATCCTTCTTCATTTTGTAGTCTAAAACATGCATTTCCAGAAATGCTTTTTGTCACAGGTGAGCATGTAATGGTTTCCTCCTTTTATATCCAGATTATTGCTTTTTGGAATTCTGTGTAAAATTGAAAGGAAGCGGGTCAGGAAAAATCAGTTCTGGAAAAAGGAAGAGAAAAAACCACTGCCAGATGGTGTAATGTGGAGGAAAAAGAACTGAGTAATTTCAGCTCAAGAATCCAAGACCCAGAAGTGTAGCTGAAAGTTAAGGTACCTGAAGAAGCGTTTGTTGTAAGAATATGGAATATCCAAAGGGATTTTGAAAATTGCTGGCTCTCTTCCCATGAACAGAGGATCTCAGACTCAGTGCAGGGCAGTATGGAAGTCAGCAAAAGGGCAGGTGTCAGCAGGTGGTGCCCTTGTCCACTGTGGGTCAAGTTGCTGTTGCTTTGGTGTGAGCCTGTGTTTCAGCTTTGGAAGACATGAAGAGCTGTTTTAGTTTGGTGCTATGCATGAAGAATGTACCCATTTTCAATTGGTTTCTAATCAGTGAACAGTCCTGAAATGAATTTGCTTTCCAGGAGTCACTCATCACAGTTGAGGTTCAGGGGATGAAAAGGAACATCTATTTTTACTCAGTTAAGTGAGAGGAGAAAGATAAAAAGGTACCCAAATGTACGCTGATTTGGGTAGAAGAAACCATGGGAGCCTGAAGTATCTGGTTTTAGCAGATTGATGTAATTAAATATTTGCAAGGGCTGTTTTAATGTTCAGTCTTTCAAAGCATCGTTAATAAGATGTGAAAAAATACCCAATGCCTTCTATATGGAATGTTCTGCAAGAAGCCTAGAGAATTAGTCCATGAAATTTTTTGATGTTAACTTAATCATATAACAACAGTATTCATCAGACATAGTCATGACTAGGAAGACCTTAGAAATGAAATATAGGGAATAAATATGATGAAGAATGTTTTTACTAAAATTTTGCAGTTACAGAAGAGCAAGAACATATATAATATGATTACATATCAAATTACATGTCAGCTAAATGGTAGGCTACAATATCTGAGTTAAAAAATCTAAGAGTAATTTTTTAATGACTTTATTTAAGTGCAGCAACTTTAAATATTTTGCATAGTTTTACAATTTTCAGTTTTGCTATTGTAAAATCTATGGAAAAGACTTGCATCCAAAAAAGATCTTCTGACAGTGTTAGATTTTATTTTTTTTTTATTATGAATGCTTTAGCATTTCACTAACCCTTACTTTCATCCTGTATTAAGAGAGTTTATAGTTCTTGGGAACTCAACCTTTTTCTTAAGGTTTTTAACAAAGCAGAAACTCACTGAGCTCTGCAGAATTTCACATAATAGATATTTAAAACTTACTTTTACTCAAGGGCATACCTAGGCAAATCCATTGAACAGAAATTCACTGTTGTTTGTAAGTACATAGAAAAGCAATCTACTTCATAAAATCCCTGAACTGAAAATAGATGGAAGATGAGACACTATTAAGGGGAAGCATCAAATACGTTTGCTCTGTTTTTTTGCACTCTTTTCTATGCAGTCAGTAATGGCCACGAGATCCTGGCCTGGATATATCTTTGATCTGACACAATGTATGAATTCTTAAGTTTTTGTGTCACATCAAAAGCAATGGAGCAGGAAATTGCTATGTTTTGTGTAGGTGCACCAAGCCTATGTGCTATAGGAATAGAGATTCCAAAATTATAAAAATGTCCCTAGTTTTACTTTCTTTACTTTGAAAGTCTCAAGATTTTCTAATAAAATATTTTGCATTCAACAATAGTCATCACATTGTCTCATCATAAATTTCATATCAACACAGAACTTTTCCCATGAAGTTTCCAGTTAGCAATATATATGTTGCTTAATGCATACACAGTCTGAGGAATTATTTTTTGATTTAATTATACATTATTATCTGTGGCATTTCTATTTTTAGCAAGAAGTTAAGCGGTGTTTTAAACAAAAAACTGGATTAGATGGATGTTAAAATGAAAAATGTTTCTAAGTTCTCAACCATTATTTCCAGTGATTTCTTTGAATATCTTACTACTGAAGAAAGTTGCAAAAACTATTTTTAAAATTAAGTAGCTTCAACAGGATATCAGCAATAGCAATGTGTATGTAACTGTTTTGTTTATAAGACTATAAGAACTGTGTTACTGCTTGCAATTATAAATCCAGCAATTTTTTGTATCTGTTCAAAACACTTTAAAGAATTTGAAGCCATTAACTTCTTAGAAAACTTACCTCTCACATTTTAGAAGACTTATTAGACCAGATAATTAATGTATCTGGTGCAGTACAACTCACTGGGTCCTATACTACCAGCTGGACACTTTTGAATTCTAGAGCAGCCATCATTGCATGAAACTTTCACACTAACCAGTGGTTGGTCTACCCCTTCAGGTATTGTAGAATTTTTTGATTTCTCTGTCTTCATGGTCACAATCAAAGGTCATCATGTACAAATGTTAAATGAGCCAACTATACAGGAGAATGGTGAAAACACTGAACACCTCCTTCCTGTCTTCAAAACTTAGGAAAAGGGCAGAAAATTATTTGATGCTTAGAAGTCGGAAAGACAATTTCCCAACACAAAAACAAGATAATAAGACATAAGCAAAGTAATATTTTCATTCAAACTTCTTTAATTTTAAAATTGGGTTTGAAACTATTTTATGTGATTCTCAGTACTCATAGGAATTTAAACTCTTTCTATAAGGGGAAAATAGGTTATGGAAAGAAGTAGATCTTTTTCATTGGCCGTATATAGGTTACAAAATGATGTATGCCCAGAGCTAAACATGTCCCACATGGTTGTAAGCAAAAGCTTATATTACTACTTTGAAGTTGACAGTGTGAGTATCTAAAGCACCTCTGGACCTGCTTCACACTTCTGAGTTTAAGTAAAAATACTCCCACACTACCACCAAAAAAAAAGAAAGAAAAAAAAAGCTAAGTTGAACCTTCAGTTTTATTATGTGGAATTTAAAATGGTGGATTTAAGACATAAAAGGTTGCACCTACAGTATGTTTAAGAGTTTACAATACATCTTCTAAACTGCAAGCTCAATTAAACTAAGGAAGAAGAGATTTGTGAATGCTGAAGATTCAAACCTGAGCCAAAAGTATTTTCAACTAATAAATGAATTAAGGACTTTGATGTTCAATATGTGGTGGACTGTGTCACATTTATAATTTAGTGTGGTTACAAGCCTGAAAAATTATTCACATTTTAATGTTTAGACAGGAGAGAGCATTTTTATGTTCTGTGTTAGAACTCCTTGGCATGAGCACAGCTTGTACTGAAGCGTACATATAGTGAATTCTTTCAGCACTGAGTAGCAAATTCTGGAGGCATATAACAAAGATTGTGAAACAGAAGAACATACTGAGTAATTAGTTTTTTAATTAAGGGTAATATGAAAAGCAGGCAACAAATGTGTCGGATTTGATTACACATGACACCTATTTTATCTCCTACAATTTGATTTCTAAGACAGAAGTGAATACTTCTGTTTTGGATGTATGAAGAAAAAGTATTGTCCAACCCATGAGGAAAAACATTGCTATCAAGAAAGGATAAAAGAGTAATGCATCTCTGAAATGCAATTACTACAATTCTGTATGAATATCAAGAATCTAGTATTAGAGGTTTGATGATATAAAGTTATTTTTATGTCTCATATATATATTTTTTTTTAAAGTCCATTCATGCAGTCTTTGTAAGGGAATTAATTATTAAGTAATTTTATTTCAGTTAGAGCTCAAAATTGAATTTGAAGAGCTGAAGCAGAAATAAAAGATCTAGGTTTGGTTATGCACATCAAGAGATTTGTTTCATGGCACGATTTTAAAATAGCAAAATTGAACTAATGAGGAAATGTTTCTGCAAATTCCTTTTTGGATTAAATTAATTTCAATCATTTTTTAGGTCAATGGTCAAATAAGACCATTGTGTGGATTGCATCAGACCTCATATCTGACAAAAAGTAAAGGAGTATTCTGAATTAATTCTGGTTTAAATTTGGGAGCATGGTATAAGCAGTGCTTCCTATTCTATTTGAAGAGCCATCAGTGAAGAGTCTGTCACAGTCTTTGAATAATCTGTTGTAAGGTGTGTGACATTTCTAATATGAATGAAGGAGCTCTTCTCACCTAACTTTAATTTAGATGTCTGTCTACAACAGAGCAAGTTTTCTAGTGGAGAGTGATAGGCTCTTTAGAGTACAGATCATTTACCTAACATGAAAAAGGTATTATGATAGAGATGTTCTCAGCTTCCATAGACTGTGGAGAGTCAAAGCAAGTTTCACGAGACGTAAAGACCGTGGAAGCATGCTGTCAATGGCATTGAACATTTGCATTATGCCCTACAAATATCTGCTGTAGGTTTAGCTGAGCTTTACAGAAATTTCAAGACAATTGGAAAATTTCTGTATTTCACAAAGCTATCTAAGATAAATGAAAGAAAGGAATATTGTGTGCACTGAGAAACATTGTCCTGTTAATCCAACAGATTGTGTGCATTGCATATTGTGCACAAGAATGAAAAAAACAGATAGTCTTTACTTAAGTCTTCATCTGATACACCCTGGATGAAGGGCTTAGTAAGGACCTTGACAGGCTTGAGAGGTGGCCCTCTGTGAACCTCATGAAGTTCAAGAAGGCCAAGTGCAAGGTCCTGCCCCTGAGCTGGGACAGTCATAAGGGCAAATATAGGCTAGGCAGAGAATGGATCTACAGCAGCCCAGCGAAGAAGAATTTCAGGTATTTTTAGTCAAAAAGCTCAAAAAGACCTGGCAGTGTGATCTCACAGCCCAGAAAGCCAGCCACACCCTGAGCTGCATCAAAAGCTGTGTGGGCAGTAGGTCAAGGGAAGGGATTCTGCTCCTCTGCTCCACCCTGGTTGTGTCCTTTTACTCACCTGGAGTACTTAATCCAGGTCTAGGTTGCCCAACACAGGAAGGACATTGACCTGTTGGAGCAAGTCCAGAGGAGGCCACTAAGATCACAGGGATGGAGCACCTCACCTATGAAGAAAGACTCAGAAAATTGGTGCTGCTCAGCCTGGATAAGAGGAGGCTTTGGAGAGTCCTTAGAGCAGCCTTTCAGTACCTAAAGGGGCCCTGCAACACATCTGGAGAGAGACTCTTCACAAGAACAAGGGCTTTCCAATGAAGAAGGATAGATTTATGTTAGATATGAGGAAGAAATTCTTTACTATGAAGATGGTAATTATGAAACAGATTGCCTAGAGAAGTTTGGATGCTCCATCCTTGGAGGTGTTCAAAAGTAGGCCAGATGGAGCTTTGGGTAACCTGATCTAGTGGAATGTGTCCTTGCCCATGGCAGGGAAGTTGAAACTAGATGGCCTTTAAGGTTCCTTCCAATTGTAATGATTCTATGATAGTATGATTCTATGACTTTCAGGTTTTCTACAGGGGGAATTTTCTTGAGTAAAAAATACAGAATGTAGCTATCAACTTCAAAGGTGAATGTGCATCTTTGTGTACATAAATGTGCTTCTATTTATTTTAACAGGGCAGATATCTCTACAGGATGTTTTAAGGAGTTGATGCACTTCTTATTTCTAATCACAGTGATCACAGTAAGATTATACCTATTATTAAAGGAAAATAATTAAGAATAATAATACTATTTTATTAATAGAAAAAAATTCATTATGAGATCTGTTTTGGAATTTTTGATAGAGGTATGTAGTGGGATATTTAGTCAGATATGGACTAAAACAGAGAAGGAAAATGTTGTTACATTAAAGATACAAAATTCTATTTGCCTTTATACAAATAAACACAAAAAAATTTTTACTCCTGTGCCTGTTGAAATTGATGTCAAATGTCCTTGGAGTTTTCTGGGGGGGATGGGGTGGGGTTATGGTCAATGTCTGATGTAATGGAAAGATGTTAAAGGGAAAGAGGCTTAGGTCAACTTAAACATTTCAACTGCAATGTGAAAAGGAGCATCAGTGAAAACAATGGTAATTATATATAGAGAGAGATATAGATATATATACATAATTCTGTTTGTAAGGAAAAGTTTTTGTGGAATTACACAAAGAATTATATAAATAATGGATAATTTAAAGAGCACACATATACTAGAATCACAAAAGAACACTCAGGCTATTCACAGTTAATACATTTTTGCCCCTCCAAGATCATAACAATAGAGTTATGCCATATTCTGTTCTTGTACCGGTGAATTTAGCTTCCCCTCCCAAACTCTCAACTTTTAGGCAACATGGGAGCTCATGATAGGAGTTTGGCATTAGATAGGTATTTCACCCATCTCATATTCTTTACTTCCTGCCTTTCTGAGCAATTCTACGCAGCTTTCATTTGAGCTTTTGCTTTCAGTGCTCATTGACTCTCCTAAGCTATTCGAGTTTTTCTAAGCTACATTGAGTCCAATACAGTTGCTCTTTTCCTAGTTAAGAAATTTCAAGTTTTGCCGTGGATTTCATGCTTGGGAAGCTGTTTTTTATTTAAGTTCTTGTTATGATGAGCTGGTATTTAGAACTCTGTCACCTGCAGAGACCCCTCAGAAATAATTTCAGCTGAAGCTCCTAAACTAGTACGTTCCTCGCTGGTATTTTTGTTCTGGATGAGCTGTCTTGTCTCTGGATGAGGTTTCTTGTCTCTGAAATAAATTGTTATGAAAAATCTCTCCTAGAAGAATAAATGTTAGATGAAAATTCATCTCTACTAGTGTGATAACTGTAAAAATAATGATAACTGGTAGGAATGATAACTGGCTGCTTCTGTAGAATGTTGAATGTAGGATGACCATCTTGGCTGACCATACTGATCAGGTACTGAGAAATGTAAGGACTAATAGTGGCACACCTCAGAAAGTGGAAGGAAAGGCATGCTTTAGATTTGGTTCATAGGTAAGAGATGGACTTTGGTCTTTACACCCCATCCTCTTCTAGAAATTTGAGCTAGATTTGTCATTGAGCTCCACAGCAAATGATCATGTCACCTCCTCACCCTATTGTCTCACATTTTAACAGGGTTTAAATGGTCCCAAATACCCACAGTACACAGTTCCACTGTCAGTTCTGAGACTCACCTCTTGTTTGAAAGACAATCTATAAGCTGCTTGTAAAGTGATTGATACCAGACAATAGAATTGTTGTGGGGCGCCAATACTGATTGCTTTTTCTCACCTTTCAGGTAGGGTGTTGAAGTCAAACATCTTGCTGAATCAGCAGTAATATTCCATCTGAAATAATTTCAGGTGATGCTCCCAAACTAGTTAGTTCCTAGCTGTTTTGTTCTGGATGAGCTGTCTTGTAAAGGGTGCTGTGAAGAGCCCTGCTTGAAAAATTGAGCATCAGTCCTGAAGATACCATTTGCCCTTAACCTGAGTTTGTTATTGTTAACTAGATAAAGTTTTATCATGCAAGCATGAGTTAATCTTAAAGATGCTCATCTAGATCAGCTCTACTCTTTCCATTATTGCACCTACAGGCAAGCTGTTTCCTGTCCTTGACAAAGAATTGTTTCCAAGCACTGAACTAGGGCAATTACAAAGTTATGATATATCCAGCACTAACGATCCAGTCTCGCTTGCTATTTTTCCTCAGGCAGACACTACTGAAAGGAAACAATTCAGTAACAACTGTTTTCTGAAGAAGTAGTGGTAATCAGCTTAAGGCCATCCAGAGTCTATTGTCAGAAATATTATCCATTGTACATAATGTGCGACTCCATCCTGGATGTCAGGCTACAAGAAGATCTTTAACAGAAATGACATTGACACAATGCAGAGCTTTGCCTCTAGTCATGTGGCATCCCTCCACTTCAGAGCAGAGAGTAGCTGTTCATATCCAGCTGTCATGCAACAGCAGAGCAAAGTGGTGACTGTTACTCTTTGGTGAAATCAGGCGGTTCATGCTTTGCAATGGCTGAAAGTTACAGGTCTGAGGAGACAGCATTTTGTGCCTGTTTTATGGTGCATGTAATTAAAGATTTCACTGGATAAATGGCTATCTCAAACAAATATGCATTTCCCAGCTATTTAAATAAGTGAAAGTGAGACATTTTTTGGCATAGGGAACACCTGCTCATAGATGTCAGTTACTTTTTTTCTGCCTTTAAAAAATGAACTGTTCTAAATTGAAAAGCCATTTGAATGTAGTATTAATTAATATTTCATTGCTTTACACTGGAGAACTGATCAGGAAAAGGGTTTTTTTTGTTCATTGACATCTGGTTAAACAAAGCTAAGTGGAACCTTGTGACATTATCAATGGAAAGATCTGAAAGGAAAGCTGTTCTGTACAATGGCCTCCTTTATGTATGTCTGCAACTGTTCTGTTCTGTTTTGGTACAAAATAATATAGTTTGGGCTTGTTATTTTTTTATCTTTAGGAACACGCTGTAGTTCGTGTGTGCATGAGCTATTTTTTTTTTGTTTTAGAGCCAACTATAATGCATTAGCTTCTGTTTACATGATTTCTGAAGCCTTTGTGGAGTAAGTTGATCTTGCCTCATTGAACTGTTAGTTTGGCTACTGACTAGATCAATCCTATAATTCGTTACGAACTCAACCACAGTAAGTGATCATTTATTTCTATGAAAATCTGGCTACCATCACCACCTACTGCAGCTCACAAATGAGTCTTTGCCTTTCAGATGAACAGCAGAAGTTCTTAATTTTGCTCGGTAGACTGTTTTCCTTATGAAAAAAATTATTAGGTACGGAATACAAACCCTGTGATTGCTACATAATATATAGCATGAGACTGAGGATGCGTTTGACCCCTACTAGTCTATTCTTTATAGGAGCTTCTGCTTTCCCTTGCACCCTAGTTTCTGCCTAATTGATTAGGTATTGCAGCCTTCTCTGCTGGCAGGCTCACCCAAGAAGGTGGCCAAGGTCAAGTGCCCAAGCTTGGCTCGATTTAATGCTCCTGTTCATAATGCTATCTCCTTCTCCCACACAGAGACACTTGCGCACACTGCATTATGCAGAACAGCATTGTATGCTTGCTTTTGATTTTATATTCGAAAATCTTAAAAAGCATGAATGTATTTTAAGCAGTTAAACATCTAGCACTGATACTAATCCTACTAATTAGAATAAACCCAATAGAAGATATAAAAAAGCTATTTGCATTGAAATATTTTTGTAGACTTTAAATGTCATTATATATGATAGTGGAGGAATAAAACATGCAAATATTTGAATGAGTAAACCAGAGAAAACTATAGCAAATTGAAAACCTGTCTGCTAAAAGTCTATCATACTGAATAAAAATCTGACTAAATTGAATTATACTTTGCAAATAATGAAAACAGTTTCTGATCAGGAAAAGAGTTTTGTGCTGCCAGTAAAGTTGAAAAATGGAAGGACATCTGATAAGTTTCACTGAAGTTTTATATTCTTAAACATATATAACATGAAGCACACAGGGAAGAATAATCCTCCCTCCCCACCTTTGGCCATGCACTACTTATACTGCTGGAATACTGCCCTTCCCTGAATTAATTTTCAAAGGTTTTATAAATTTGAGTGTTTCTTTAAATACTTTTAATGGTTATAATTGGTATGTTTGAGCATGAAAATTACAGTCTTTTTTGCTACATGTTATTTTCATCACAGAGTTGGTAGATTTATATCACAGTAATTTATAGATTATAGATTTGTGATTTATATCACAGTAATTCCTACAGGAATTTAAATACTTGAGTGTATTTAATTTAATTAAATATTCAGTTTATCTGTCAATATGTCCTCTGATTAATAAACATTGAGCTGTTGTAACATGATGAAAAAACAAAATCAAATATTAAGGAAACAGCATTACAATGAAATTACATTTGTTAAGTTCTTCAAAAACTGGTCCCAATAAAATTAAAATCCCTGGACACTGTTAATACCTGTAATGACAAAAATGCAAACAGTGTTGATATAATTTTCGAATAGTGTAAATCCCCTGTATAAGCCAGGTTGTCAACTCATATTTTTCTGTCTTCAGCAGATGAACTAAATCAGATTTTCTATTTACCTTGCACCAGGTACAGAACTAAGTAAAATAACTGCAGTGCTTTATTCTCTGCATTAACAGTGAATGGTACATGCAGCACTTGCTTCACATTCAGAGCCTGTAAAAAATCACTGGCTTGACCTGAAGTAAAATGGAAGCTGTGGCGTTCATACATTGTCACAAGGCTCATGGTCAGGATTTACACTGCTGTCACTTCCCTGCTTTGGTCATATCCCACACTACTGCTCTGCTGAGGCCTGACCAGCAGAGCAGATGAAAGGAACCTCTGCTGACAAACCAGGCCTTTCCTGGTGCACTTCTCACACTTACCTGTCCTTTAGTTCTGCTAATATAGTAAATTAGGAATTAAGAAGCCTTGCCAGAATTCTTTTTCTGCTACTGCTGCAGAAGGTCAAAAGCTTTGCTGATACTGCTCATGGAGCCAAACCATAAAAATTCACTTTTAGGGCAACAAAGAACTTCGAGGAAAATGTTCATTCAAGTCCTACCCTGCAATGCCTGACCCCTAGACATACAGAAACACTGCACATTCATTGAATAAAAGCCCCAGCTTGGTAGCCCCTTCTTTCAACTCATCTGTTTGTTTGCCTTATTGAATACTGAATGTAGACATCACATTTGGCTCAGCGACAATACAGATCACTGAATATACCTAAATAATGAGTCTTCATGTGGCTGCAAACATACTTATCCATATAAATTTAGCATTGCTAGATTTCCCTTCTTTTGTGAGAAGCTGAATGTGAGTGATCTTTCAAGTCAAATACCTGGGTTTAGCAGTAATTCTAGAGGAAAGTATGATTTACAACATAATCAGCAGCTGTTTAAAACCTTGTGAGGCTGTCCTTGTACCATACATTAAACAATAGTAATTATGTGTTGAATAAAGGATTTTAAAATTTGTCAAGCAGTTCTCTCCCAATAGGTGTTTATCTTGTTAAGCTTGCAAAAAGATAGATAGATAGATACATAGATAGATTTACTAAAATGCCTGAGGAACAATAAACAGTTTAGCACAAAATAAACCTTTAATTGCAGATATTTTATGGTTTACAATATTTTTTCTGAAAGAACCGTTCAAACTTCAGATAAACAACTAGGGTTCAGGACTCCTTTAAGTTGCCTTCTTCATTCCTTGAATTCTGTTTATAAGGTTGGAAGTACTGCTTTTTTACTATAGCACTCTGGAACATTTACATGTTTCCAGATCCTGCAACAGAATCTCCCAGATCCCAGCTCTGCACCAAGATAAACTGGTAGATGTACCTTTATCCCCTTCCTGTTTTGCATCAAATATGATACAAAAAAAGCACCTCATTTGTGTGCATGGATGAAAGCATTTTTGTCATAATCAACAAGACATGAGAGAGGACAGAGATGACGTTTCAGTTCTCTGAAGGCAGGTGTGTCCTGACTGCCCTGTGTGACACTTTAGAATTTCCAAGGCTTCCACACAGGGCTAACAGACCTACAGGAGTACTTGTTTTGGAAGAGCAGATGGACAGGCCAAGTGCCCCAGGCCATCTTACACAGAACTACTTGCCTAGGTTTAGACAATTGATTCACCTTCAGAGAGTCCATAAAATAAACTACAATGCCAGCTGAACTGAGGAACAGCCCCAGCAGAAAATGCAGAATGTGTGAAGTTCACACTAAGGCTAATGTTAAAAAAATGCATTAAGTCTGTATTGAAAATGTGAGAGTTCAAACTGGAAATGCAGTTTCCATCTAAAACTGTTAATGCTTGACACAAATGCTGCTTTTTTAATTTGACATGCTGTTTGTATGTGTTTCTGAGTCTTGTGTTCCAAAGTCAAATTTAAGTGGACCCACCTTCTCCACAGTATTTGACATAACATAATACCTAGTTAGTTAAGAGCAATTAAGTTTAACTTAAACTACATTTGCTTTGAGAGCGTGTTAGCACAATGGTGTAAAACATTGAATGTCATTGCCTGTAAATTATGAAAAATTATTAAAACTGGAGATTTACTGTATCTTCTTTTGCAGAATTTTTTTAAAGTTGCCATCCTCAATTTGATTAGAAAAAGCCTATGCATAAATGTTCTTTTATAGCTTTTGTGAATCCTTTCTTGAAAACATTGCTCTTGAAATTCTGCCAGGATTGTTGGAAGATGAAGGTTCTGGAACATGTAAATAAAGATATTGTTTCTTCTGTGAGTATGATATTAACCTGTAATGTTACAGTCGTAGTATTTTATTCACTTTTAATGAACAGTTTTGGAAAACAAATGTTTTTAAAATTGTTACAGGCACACATCCAACAACAAAATACATGGATATCTTAACAGTTCACTGTTAAAAAACAACTAAATAAACAACTGATTTTTTCTTAACTCACTTGAAGTCACCATTACAAATCTGTTTAATCCCCATAATCATATAAAGGTATCTTTTAGAAATGAAAACTTCAACTTGTGCAGAGTTGTTTCTCAGACATAGCAGTGACTTCTAATGGCCTTTGTCCTTCACGGTACCTATCTAGCTTTTCTGTTAAGTCCCAATTCAGAAAACCTTTGTTTTAGCACTTCAAACTTCTCAGGCACTCAGTCCTTCCTAGAAACTAAAGATTTATATTTTGAAAATAAACCAATTATCCCCAAATATTTTATATATTAAAAAATAAACTGGTGAACTGTCAACTTTGGAAGGAAACAGTGTTAACCCAAAAAAGTTTAGCTGAGAATACATAATTTTCCAAAAGCAATAAAAAAGCTAGTCATGTTAATGTTACACATTAAATTTTCCTGGAGAAAATTAAATGATTCTTCATGATTTATTACAAATAAAAAGCCTCACCATCTGAAATCAAGATAGTAAGCAAAATACAGGAAAATGAAATTATGCAATAAAGAATTTTAAAAAATGAAATTCTCATTAATGTTATTAGCAATGACTGAAATTATGGACAAGATCTTTTTTGTATCTTGTTTTTATAATTCCCTTATTAACTTTACATTTTTGTAGGAAGAACTATAGAATAATTTTTTGTCATGTGATTCTTAAATCATGAGTATCTCTTTGCAAAAAACATTTATTTTATATGCTTATAGAAGCTTTCTTTGAAAAAGAATCTTGCCACATACTGAACTCACTAAATTTATTTAGCCATCACCTTGACCTCCCATCAATCTACCTGTTAGGAAGTTTCCCTGCAGTGTAAGCATTCTGTTTAGAACTTTCTAAATGAAAGTTCTGACAAGGAACGGTGTCATTTGCAATGCCCTGTAAGGGTCCAATATGCAACACACCAGAAGTGTTCTCACTGACATGACCAGGCATTGTTTGATGCCTGAAAGGGACTCTAATAGCAGCATCCTAGTTAACAGCCAGAGAATTAAGTCTGGTTTTATAAAAAAAGCTTGCATTTTTTCTTAGACAACAAGTAAAATGTTAGCTTTAACTTCAGATGAACCAATTCACCAGACTCAGGAAGAAATAGTACAATGACTCTAACATGAAGAGAATTGAAATGAGCTTGAGAATTATCATCAAGCTTGTGTGTGCTGTATTTGTTTTTATATCTTCAGTGCTTAACATTTTCAAATCATTAAGTCCTCAGATATCAATTTTCATATTCAATATTTTATTTTGAGGTAATGATCCTATTTGAATTTCCTATCTTAAGGTATATTCTCTCTGTCTCCAGTAGAATATACATTTAAACTGGCTTGATTTCTACTATCAAAGTTCAAAATTAGAAGCAATACCACTTGTATTTCAGCATTTCATAAGCTTATTTTCCATGGTGACATCCCCTCTGAAACTGACATTTCCTGACATTATTTATTGCTTGTTTGTAGTGGGATTTCTGTACTGACAGTAATGACAGCATATTTCTTCCCTTTGGCTAACTAGAAATTTGCATTTTTTTCTAGTTGATCAGCGTTGGAAAATAAGTACATACTCATGCAAGAATTTTGTTATGTGGAGAGTGGTGTGAATCAATTTTTATGCAGATGCTAATTCTTGCATATGAAGGTATTTGCATTTGTTTTTCAAAGCTGTTTTGGAAACTTGAATCAAAATAGAAATATTCAGAGAAGAAATTTTCACACTAGTTAAAATCTTAGCAGAATGGAAGTCAGTGGTAGTTCTGCTTCAGTGGGGCTAGGATTAAACCCTATTAGCATACAATATAATATTTCTCCTAGCCTTTTCCATAAAGCTGACTAAAAAACAAACAACAGCCCTCTGGCTTTGGCCTGCAAACCAATAATATAGTTACGATCAATAACCTATGTTTATAGTAAATTAGCGCCATTAATTTATTTAAAATGTGGCTGAGACATGGGTTTTCTATGCAACGTTTTTCCTATTGTGGATGAACTTTTCTTATTACATACACACGAATTATTTGGTAAAGAATGATTCAATTTCACAGCCTCTTCTTTGAAAAACTTGAGACCACGCTAAGCAAGAGAGGTAGGCAGTAGGGGGAAAGATGCAATATCTCCGTCCTGTTTGGTGGAGAAAAATCTGGGACCTGGAGAGTATGTTGCTTACTGGCATTTGCAGAATTTGTGGCAGGTCTGGAAACTGAATAGAGTGCTCTGGTAATGTTCTTTGAAGGTTACTGTCTTCTTGTCTGGCTGCACACAGGTGCAACTCTTGCTTCCACAGTCTGGTCTTTTCAATTAATCTTGCTGCTCTCTGAAAGAAGGTTACAGCAAGGTGGGGTGTTGGTCCCTTCTCCCAGCAGCAAGGGACAGGACCAGAGGAAACTGCCTCAAGAAGTGCCAGGGGAGCTTTGGATTGCTATTAGGAAACATTTTTTTGCTAAAAGAGTTATTAAGCATTGGAACAGTCTGCCCAGGGAAGTGGTTCAGTCACCATCCCTGGAGGTATTTAAAAGATGTGTAGACGTGGCACGTAGGGATATGGTTTTGTGGTGGACCTGGCAGCATTAGTTTGATGATTGGACTTAATGGTCTTATAGGAGCTTCCCAACCTAAATGATTCTATGATTCTATAAAAATAGGAATGTAAAGTTAATACTCTTTTACATTTTTACATCAGACTAAAACATTCCTTTTTTAATTAGAAAAAAAACCCACGAGAAACTTGAAAAAAAATTAGCTTAAACTCTTGTTGACTCCAGTAGACATCAGTGTTACTTTTTATTACTGATTCTAGAGATACCACCTTACATAAATACTTTGTGTAATATACATCATCTCAGTGAACCCATTTCAGCCAAAAGAATTGAAAGAAAACATTCCTGAGAAAACAGGTTTTCACAACAGTGATCTTTTTTTCATGTGTGTAAATTTTAATGATGTGGAAGATGGAAGAGGGATTTTTCTTCTGTTTTATTTATGAAATAGGCTCTTGAACTTGTTTTCTGCAACTCATAAACACAACTCTTATTTTCTGCAAAGTATAAGTATCACTCTTCCATGCAGCTCTATGGATAACATCAGTGCTTCTGAAGCAAGTCACTTAAGGGCTACTCCACATGATCAAACACTGCAAATAAGGCATGTTTTTTTGAAGAAAATCGCTTTAACTGCTGTTTTTTACACTCTTTCTATGCAAGTGGGTAGAGAAATCCTTCCTCTTTGTGTATGCACGAATGAGATTTATGTTTTCAAGTGTTAACTGTTGATAATACCAAAGTTTCAGTGATCACAGGACTGATTGAGGCTAAGAAAAAATACAAAAGATTTGGGAGAAATTTCATTCTACAAGGCTGTTCATAAAGAACAAGTAAATGAATTATTTTGTCAAAACTTTTGCATATCTTATCCACAAAATATGTCCAGAATGTCTCTAAAAATATTTCTAAAGAATAATGACAGATATCTCTCAGAGGACGAATCATGCATTTTTTCACATCTGTTGCTTTTAAATTAACTTCAATGTGTGTCTTCTCTCTGTAGGAATATCCGGGTTTGCCCATTTTATCATGTTTGTTGCAGCTTTGAGTAGGAGGTGCAGTCTATTTTTCATGGTTTGTTTTGAAATGCACATCTTGTTTTTGAGTTGTCTTTGAAATTCCCATGCCCACTTATCTTTAGATGAAAGAAAGCTGTTCATTTATGCAGCAAGATATGATATAAGATGCATTTGGGGAAGATAACTGCACTTTTTGTAAAGTGTACAAGGGCATAGGACTGAAGGTCATTATTTTCAATAAAAATATTCTGGCTGCTCCAAAGTGATTAAAACAATTCTCTTGAATCTTGAATAGATACTTGGTTTCTTTTATGAACTGAAGTGACATGGGAAAACAATCATATTCAGTTTTTCTGATGAGTCTCCTCTTTTGTGTGTGTCTGCATATCCAAATTTCTAAAGTGCAAGATATCTCTCTCAGAAACACCCTATGGGGCATGTCTGGAAAGAACTACATTCCCCAAAGGCATCACTGCTAGGAATGACAGTTTATCAGAAAATATTTGCCTGAAACTCTAGTGTTTTACAGGGTCCTGAGAGTCTGAAGATGTTCTCTGGAGGCACTAGTTTTTTTTTTTCATAGGTCTCTCCTATGGGCTCCAACTCTTCCAAAAGAATCCTAAGCCCAAGGAGCTTTTAACAGAAATTGAGATATAAAATCCAATCTGAGGTATCTCTAGTGAAGCACTTCAAACTCAACATATTTCTGTTTTATTAGGCAAACTGTTTTGCCTTTTTAAACTTATTTTCTCAGCTGCCATTCTCCAGATGTAATAATTGCCCCTTTGATCTGTGGTAATCTTTGTCCTGGAGACTGCAGCCGCTGACTCCACCTGTGCCCATACAAATCACCAGTGCAGCTTAAGACACCTTTTGTCAATGTGATTTACTCTGCTTTCTTTTACCCTTTATAAAAAGAGGGTTAAATTAAACTATCACGAGTTTCATACTACACACTATCTATCTTGATTCATGTGTGCTATAAAATAACACTTACATGGATTGGGGACCCAATACTGAAATCTGTGATGAAAATCCTAACCCCAAATCAAGGCGGTGGAAAGCCAGTCCCATTGATGTTACAAAGTTGTGCAACTAAGGCCAGAGCTGAAAGATAAAGTCTGAGCAGATTCTGAGTGTAGAAAAATAGTGATCTCTGAGTTGGCAAAGTATAAGAAATTGAGCACAATATCTTAGTAACCAGAAATACCAGGGAAATTTAATGTCAGCTAGTGCAGTTAGCCCTGCTCAAATTGCCCAACTTGCCTAAAGGTGTGAACAGCTGCAGCTGTCACTGAAGCTAACAGGCGTTGCCTCCACCTAAAAGACTGGATTAGTTTCTCAAAGATAAAACAATGTTACTACCCACATTGCCCCATTTTTTTTTTTTCTCCTAGCTGAAAGAACAATAAAATAAATTTAAAAATGGTAAAGATAAAGTCAATGAACTTTAGGAGGTAAATATGATGAAAGATGAATATATTTTTTTACTATATGAGAAGATAGCCAAGCCACACAAATTACTGAAATTCCTATCAGAGTGCAGTCACTGATTCTATAAATTAATGAATATTTAATCCAAGAAAAAGCTACAAACATTCGAGGAACTTCACTATAAGAAATCCAGCATTTTAGTTAGTTCATCCAGCTCTTTGGTTTCCAAATATTACTGTGTCAAAAGAGCCACTTAGATTGTGTCTGATTTTCCTCAGTGCCACTTTTAGATGTTCACTTCTGATGTAGATGAGTCTTATTTTTTATATTTAGCCAGAAAGTCCTAAGTATACACTAAAGTCAGAAAGAACCTTTAATAGGACTAAGTGTAAAAATTAAATGGAGTTCGAATAACATCATAAAACATTTTTGCTTGTTTTAGGGTAAGAATAGGATGTGAGGAATTATATTTCCCTCTGTTAAGATACCATTCATGTGAGTTCTGTACTTAACAGATCATCTGCAGGCATCATGCTGCATTGCCCATTACTAAGATAGCATTAACATTTACAAGGCTTTAAAAAAAACTTGATTGTCCATCATTTGGTCCATTTACATTTTATTATCTTTGCTTTCTGAACCAGTATTTGTTAGTTATGAACTGCCATAGCTGTCTGTCAAGTTATATACTGGATTCATTCCTTGCTTTTAAAAATTCTACCTGTAGTTTCACTGCCACAAGTACTCCTTTTAAAGCTAAATTAATTTATCCTTTGATTTTTTTTTCTCCTAGTACAAGAGCCAAATTACTGTGGGTGATTTGTAATCCATAAACATATTTAATTTACATAAGTTTAAAGCTTGGTATTCTAGAAAGTTAAGGTTTTTTAAAACACAAAAGTATGAATTTGGAATGATCAGGAACTATAACGTTAAATCCTTCAGGAAACTCCTGGTAGGATATAAGATTCACATAAAATACATTAGCAGACAAACTCAAATTTAAATATATTACATTATGTTCATATGTATCTATATAACAGAAAGTTATCTATATCTAGAATATTTCTCATTTAAAATATTTACTGAATTTGCTAGTGGGGTTATTAATTTTTTACTTTTATAATTCTTTATTATTATGTTTCTTAGACTACTATTTTATACAGAAACAAAATTAAATGTATTGCATTGTCATATTTGCTAGTGGTTCACATTCAATCCTCTTCTTTAAAAAAAAAAAATAGATAAAAGTAAAATTAAATTATTTTTGTAAGCATTTAAGCCAGCATTCTTCTGTGCCTACTCTGCAATATTGAAATAATTTGATTTTCGAAGAATGTACATATCCATATCCATTCCTTGTTTGCTTGTGTGTCAAAATGTGAACACATAAATAAATAATGTTTACATTTATATCTGAAATTAATATTCATTAGTTAACACGATTTGCACTTTGACCCTACTGTACTCATCATGTTGATGAATGTTTTCATCACAGAGTCCACTGAGTTTCCATGGCAGGAGTACAATCAGAAGATTGGAACCAAAGAGATGAAAATGTTGTAATTCAGAAAGAACATGTTCAATATATATGTGGATGTCTTTATTATGGAGTTCTAATTCTTGATTTAACAATAAGAATATTTCTTCAGGTTCCAATTTTAAATTTATGAATGCATTTACCATTTCTGGAAGATATTTTCTTCTTTTTCTAGTGTATCTGAATTTTTATCTAGTGTAAAAATATCTTCTTCCTCCTTACTACTTAACTGAAATCTGATGAGAAATATTTTCAATCTCCGTAAATCAAAGTCCTTGTTGAGAATCAGGCTACACTCCTAGTCAAGGGAAATGGGGATTTAGCACTATTTCTTTATTTATCCCTTAGGTGCTTAGATCTCTGTCCTACAAGCTCAAATGTTAAAACGGATTTGCAAGACTTACAAAAGTTTTAGGGCACATTATTAAAGCAGAGGCATTATTTTATAGCCACAGACTCTAGAAAAGCATTATATTCATACTATAGAGTGGAAGAGACTAAAATTTAACTATATTACTACAAAGGTTATTCATCTCTCAGTTGTAACTGCAAAACATTTTGCTGTAATTTTTACTAATTACTTGTCATTAAAAAGCACATGTTTTGATGACAATAATGGTGAACAAATAGTCATAACCCTCAAGAGGGAACACTGATTAAGAAAATAGATGACAAACTGTGCAAAATTTCTGATTAAAATATACCTTAGATGAATATGCAAGGTTCTGTCTATGCAGACAGCCCCTAACATGGTGAAGGTGGGCATTAATCATCCCCTTCACACATTTGATGTAGATTACTTCTTTGCATTTTTAAGTCAACATTTTTATGCTTAAATAATAATCTCCCTCCTAACTTATAAGTAGGCTAAGAAGACCCACCCTTTTATAAATGTGTAACATTTTAAAAGAATAGTTTGTTCAAATATTAATGGATAATGTACTCACAAATATTAATGTATTAATGCACTCACAATTTGTGAGTGCTTTATTATTTTCTCTCATTTTTGTCTTGTTATCTGGTTAGATGTCTTAATTTTTTTTATTGTCAGGAGACATTTTGTTGTCAAGTCAGTGTTTATTTGCACTGTCAATAGCATGTCAAATCAACTTAATACTTGCAAAATTTAGCCATGTCCTGCTCATGTCATGCACTGCAGGAGGATACTACTCAGACTAGGGCATAAGTGGCTATGGCCTGTGACTTTCAGAAATCACAAGAAAAAGGAAAATCTGTTCATTACCCATCTCACTGGGACTATACAAAGCTCAGTTAATGAATTTAAGGTATTCTGACAGACATTACTGATTTATACTTCTTTTATAAATCGTATTTTTAGGACTGCCTTTTAAGTATACTAGTATATCCATCCTATTCCATAAACCCAACAGAGGTTCTTGCCATATTTTGTCAAAATGTGCTTTGCTTAGGGAATATATTTTCCATGGGAAACATCTCTCCCAGATTGCAAAGACATTGTTTAGTAATAATTTAGAGAGATGTGTGGGAAGGTACTCTGCCAACCTGCTTGAGATATTACTCTTTTGCTTTGATCATTTGCCTTTGATCATCTGCAAATTTAGGCCCTGTTGCTGGTAACGCTCATGGGTTTAATTCTCCTTTAGATAAAGGCTTGTAGCAGTAAGATCTTGAAGGTTTTTTTCTCTTTCATCCAAGACTGAAGGCTCTGATGTTCTTGGATGAGAAATGCTAGATAAATGCTAAAGATACAGGATCTTTTCCCTTATGAATTCTACTAGAAATTTCCTTCCCTCTACTCCTCCTCTTCCGTCCTCTTCACTCTATTAGGCAACATGCCCAGGCTCTTTGCTACCACCACACACAGTCTGAGTGCATACTTCTCTTGCAATAGCTGTATGTGTCCATTCACCTAATCCAAAATGTGATTTTCCTAAGTCTGCAATTAGGAGAGACACAAAGAAGGAGGTTTCTTAGTGCCAGTTTGGTACTTCCTGTAAGTTTTCCCTCAGACAGGCACTTCTAAATTGTGCTGAAACTCTGATTAAAACCACAGATTATTTTTTAATAGAAGAGATGATAATGCCTTACGTGGCTGAGAAGAAATTATCAGCCACATCTCATCCCAAATTCTCAATAGTTTGTTTCCATCCATATCAGAGGGCATTTCTGAGAGGAAAATAAAAAAGAAAAAAGAGAAGGAAAAAAAAAAAAAGAAAATGCTTTATGACCATTATGTTCTCGTTTCAAGGTGTTAATGTGCCAATACCAAAAGTCCAGGAAGAACTGGAGACATCCTGATCTGATATTCTGTTCTAGGTGCATAAAGAACAATAGGAGCACATGTGCTATCACAGACCCTGTGCAAAATAAAACAGTATGCTTACCTTTCAGGTTCATCAGAGATCATAATGAGGCTTTAAGTCAATTAATCAGAGTTATTTTGGGGTAATTCAGAGGGATACACCCTTGCAAAATTAAAATACATGAAATTTACCAATTTTGTTCCCACTCTACCAGCTGAACAGACACTTGAGTAAGAAACCAGTTCATATTTCTTTGCCTTGCTAAGGAGAAACAAAGTAAAACCAGCTGCAGAAATGACACATGATGCTTCTGACAATTCCTGGGAATTATTTTGAAGCTTTACAGTGGGAAGTTTAAATATATTTTGTCTGTTCTATTGCTGTTTGAAAGACAGCCACCACAAGGGAAGCCTGACTGGAAAGCAGGTAGTGACTGCTCTTGTTCAAAGTGATCCCTGCTGCTTGTGCCTGGAGAGCCCTGCTGCAGGTAGGAGGGCTATCTGCTGATTTCTTTCCTTAACCAAAGTAGAAAATCCAATCTGAAATTCCAAGAAAATGGAAGTACAAATTAGCTCAGAGTGTCTAATCAAAACTCTGTCAATTTGCAACCTGTGCTTCTTCCAAAATCAGGAATACAAGTGGTGAAGCAGTTTGTGTATTTTGGCTGTCACATTCAAACCAATAAGGGTGTTTTGAAAGGAGAAGAATATCAACTTGAAAGGTGATAGTTACAACCATAAACAAAATTAGCCTTTTGAAAGTCTACTATTTAAAGAGGAAATTCTGAAATTTGCAGTTCAGAGGTTATTTTCATTTTAACATATGAATGGGAAGGATGTAAATCCATTAGCGGTATAGACTTTCTTCCTAAAGCAAACACCTTTGAAAAATGTTTGACATTACCTTAAATCAATAAGTAAGAAATGTTAATAAGACTGGTGTTCAACAAATTTTATCAAAATACATCCAAAAAGAAGATGGAAATACGTGGGAACTGTGGTGAGAATAAAACTAGAAAACTGTCATGAGAGTTGTGCCATGGAACCCCAGAAGAATGATGGAAGTGGACAGCACAAAGACTCATTCTGACTAATAAAACCATTCTGACCATTATTGACAAAAAGAAGACTTCTGACACTGAAAAATGCCCAAATGTAGTGAGTGATTCCTGACAGGCTTTATTTACACAGCAAGCAACATTTAACAGTGCTGGAAAGACTGGAAAGCTTTAGGTGTTTGCCACAGTTTCAATTCATGTCCCTAATAAGGGTCATTACGTGCTTTGAAAGTTGATAACATACCATTAAATAAAACAAATTAAAAGTGTTATGAAAAATTTTAGAACTCTGCTGTAAAATGTCAACTCATTGAGTTAACATTCATTAACTCCACTGCATTTAATATGTTTACAAAATATATCACATCTTTGTATTTTGAATATTAAGGGTTGGCAAATGTAAATATACATGAGTTCTGAGCATACTTAAAACATAAAGGAATTAAATTACTTTTCTCTAGAAAATATCTTGTTTATATAGTGAATGTTTATATATGTATCCAAAATTTTTTTGTGTTTGGCACCGCTTGAAATCTACAACCATTTATTTTCTTTACAGATAACAAGCTATTTCTTACATTTTATTTTATCCTAGTGACTTAATAGATCCTATTACAAAACACATTATGTCCATTTTCCTCTTGAAACACCAAATAAGTATTTTATTCAACATTTGCTGTCCCAAATTCTCTTCTGTGTAAGTTTGAACCATCTAAACTTGCATAAAGTAAAAAATTATTACTGTAACTAGAAAACTGAGTATTGATTTAGAGATAAATATAGCCACATTTCCTCTAAACTTTTTGGAAAGATTAATTGGCATACTGTGAACGATCAATATTATACCTCTTAAATAAGATAGTTGGGATGAAATATTGTTTGACAAGTTTGCTAGAAGAAGGACAAAATGGCTGTAAAAGCTATATTTCAAGTGAGACTATTTTGTTATTCTGTGTGTTGATTTTGAAGTCTTCTTCAATTAGAATTTTTTCAGGAATAAACCTTTGATAGATCATAGTTTTAAAGGAAATTTTCTTACTATGGAGATTTACTTTATTCACCTTGGAATTATTCTTTGTTTAATAAGTATGTATCTGTGACTGATATAATCATGCAAAAGAAATTTATTGTTCTGTTGATCAGTTTTGCCAAAAGGAGTTAGCGGGAGCTAGTATTTGATGAAAATGATGATTTTTACTTCTGTAAGGTATTTTGGATGCTCTTTCCTTTTCTTAACTGAAGCAAGTTAAAGTCCTCAGTGAGAGGCAAGTGTCTTCCACCACTTCATTGTAACGGAATAGTCTGTAAGCATTCAAAATTTAGTCATAGAAACAGTTCAATGTCAATACAAAACAGCAACAACAGTGAAAATTCTGGATGCTATTGATATGAGAAAATGCTTGAAACTTGGGAAATAACCAAGGTAGGGCACTGAGAGTTCAGTTCAGAAGTTGTAATACTTACAGAGTAGCAGAAATCCTCTTGGCACAGGTTTTGAATAGTTTTGGCACTGTATAGCTGGAGCACTGAATCAGAACTAGCCATGATGAAGAAAGCCATGCAGCATCCTTGCAGGATCTCTGTAAAAATATTCCTGAAAATTAATGGTGCTGGAAATAGTCATCTTGGTGCCTGCTGTTACCCTCAAGCATCAGAATGCTAATGAAGGCCACCTCATTGATTATCTTCATGTGAGTTAAGCAGAGACCAAAGTCTACCTCTATACATGATTTCTAAAGTCCCACTTAAGTTTCTTCAGGCTCTGAATTGTGTAAAATAAATATATATGCAGTGACAGCAAGGGACATTATTCTCTTATTTGCTGGGAAATGGACCTGTCTACTTGCTGAGTAAAGCAGGATGTGTAGAAAAGCGTGTGCTTGCTCTTCTGGTTCATCTGTTGTCCTCTTAACCCTAGAGAAAGTAGGACTATGTGGGAGAGAAGGGAAATAGTTTTACCTGCAGTCCAGGGAATCTCTGACACTACGAGTATCACCTGCTGGTGAGACTTTTTTCACTCCTCTGTGCCAACTGGTGGGTTCAGACAGAGAGAAGTAGATGAGAAGCCAGACACCTAACTGCAAAACTGTAAAACGTTCTCATTTAAAACATGTGCAAAGCATCAGAGAATTGGGCTTTATTTTAGGGAACCACAGGAATACTGTGTGAAAGGACTGTGTCATTAAATCTGGTGATAATTATAGACTGGAAATGTAAATTGTATATCTCAAGCATTTCTTTTCATTTCATTTCCATTGTAAATACTTCAAACAATGAAGCCTCATTTACTGCAGAGAATGTGTGAAATGACATGCAGTATGCTGCGCTACATCTGTCTGCACACATCACATTTCATTCACTAGCAGTAAAATAAATAGTGTTTTTTGAATTATATTGGCTGACCATAACCTTCCTCTTCTAGTCAAAAGCATGGCACTAAGCATTGCCCAGCTGCAAGTTTCAGCTTTTAGTTTACCACTGTGCCGATGGAAATGATGTTCAGTTATACTGAAAAATAATATTCAAGCCACGTAATCAGATTACAGAGCAGATCACATGTTAATAATTGCATTATATGCTTCTTTATAAATTTGTGAGTAGGAATATTTTTGAGAGAGTAAAGGTCATTTGCTTAACAATATTTGCTTTTATAGTAGATTGAACAGCCTATTCTTTCCATTGTATTCTGACAGCGCTAGCATGGGGCACAGGGGCTCCTGCACTTAACACAGTGTCAAGATTAGCTACTGCAGATGTGAACTAACAGTATTGCTCAGCCATGGCTCTTTGGAAATATTTGAGGCTGGTGGCTAAGCTTTCGTGCACATTGTCATACACTGGACCCATATATGAAAATACAAACACAGCAAACATGACTGTGAACAGTCTTGGCAGGACATGAGACACACACTTGAGATATGATGAAAACATGACAACATTTTCCTTGAACATCACAGTGGAATTTGTGTGTTGTTCTATGCAGAGGCATCTAGATTCTCAAAGACAGTTTCTGACTGATATCTCTGTCCATTTTGTGCACCATTCTCTGTCCAGTCGGCATTATCTCTAGGCAAGTTCATGAACTGTGAATGCTGGGTTGAAGACCCAAATAAGGATCTCTTATTGCTTAATTTTTCTGGTTTCTCAAAATACACTTGGGATATATCTCAGGTCTGTCAAGGTATTGCTGAAGCCAAAATCCTTTCCTACATAGGAATGAACCCTTTCAAAAAGAAGTCAATGATTTCTAAAGGATCCAGAGTGTGTCTCAATATGCAAACTGAAGAATTAACCTACGTAACTTCCTGCCTGCTCCTTGGCTCCAGTTAAGCTGTCGAGGACACACGGCACTGAATTCAATAGGGGGAAAGTCTGAACTTCCATCAATATCAGGCTCAACACCAAAAAACATCTTATTTGTTTCTGAATGATCTAAAACATAATTGCAAAGTACTCTTCTAATTAGTTATCTTTAAAATTTTGCCTTTAGCATGTTACATTTGGCAGCTTTGTGAAGTGTAAAAAATGTAAAATAAGTGGATACTGTCGGGGGAAACAGCTACTTTTTTCTAATCCTAAAAAAAACCAACAGCTTGTAAGGGTCAATCTTTTAAAGTGTATGCTTCACTGAATGCAATTATTAATCATTTCCCTTCAGGAAAAATATTAAATTAAGTGTTAAAGTACAGATCTAAACAGTGTTAAGTGCCCACTGCTACTGAGTTCATAGTTTCAGCTATATTTCAATGTGAGATAATTGACCTTCCACAATGCAAATGTAGAGCTGGCACTTACTGATACAAAATGACTCATCCTGGCTCAGTATTTTATCTCCTTGAATTTATTTATTTATTTATTTCTGTGTCCATCCTCAGTTGCCATGAAGGTCTCTTTGGGCATGCTTTAGATTCAGTCCTTAGCTTCCTACATTTTTAGTTAGCACACAGTTTTCAGGATGCTTTACTCTGATATGACACCAAATAATATGGTAAAGTCTTTTTGTTTCTAGTTACTTTACTACCTTCTAAGCCAGTTGAATTTATTGAGAAATAAAACTGTGGTTAAGATTATTTTTGTAGGTAAATGAATGAAATCTTCAAATCAGGCTCAAACCCAAAAGAGAAAAATGGTAAAGGGTTTTTGTCACTGTGCTTATGGTACTGAAAAAGACCTGTAATATTCATTCTAGTGTTTTATTATTAAAGTGCTTTCTGTAATTACATTTTAATAAGTTGACTGATTAGTTGATAAGATTATGGCTTTTCTGAAGCAATACCCAATTGCAGATGCTTTCTCAAAGTATCATGCTGATAACATCTAAACCAGAAAAGATTCTGCTTATCAGAAACAGCAGATATGAAAAGCATTTACGGTTTAAAGGGGACAAGGCTGGTGCAACAGGTAGGATCTAAAGCAGTAGCATCCATTATATTTACCTTAAATGCAGTGTCTTTGTGTGTGTGTATGTATGAATCTGTGTACATAAACACATATAAATACCTATGGCTCTCCAAGTACACATGTGTGTATCTTTGTCCAACTCATCTGAGAAAGAGAGCTGCTCTGTTACTATCAAAATATGCTAGCATGAATTTGCATTGTTTTGTATCCCTAGCAGCATTTCACAGTGGAAGAAGTGTTGCTGAAAAACAGAGACTTTGAAAAGTGTGATTAGGGGAAAAAAAGGGTGCTCTGGTGGGAAAGACTGTGTTCAGTGAGGTCAGAGATTACTAGTTGAATCATTACTCTTTTACAAGACAGATAACTTTAGACAAGTCAGTTATTCTTATCTTATACAAATGGCAAACAAATAGTTTATGTAAAAAATTCTTTTATCCCAGCTTACAAGAAAAGTATAAAAATGTCTAATTTTTTCCCATGTACAATGTAGTTTGTTTTTGGTCAATATAAAGGATTCATTCTAAATAATTTTTACTCATAGAAATCTTAAGTGTATTCCAGACTGAATTAAAAATATGAAAAGCATCTTTTTACCCACAAAAAACCCCCTTGTTATAGTGCTTTGAAAGGTAGCCACAGGAAGGGAGAGAGGTAGGAGCTAAAAACAACTCAGGATCTTTGTTTCTTCAGGTCAGAGTTGATATTTCAAAACCATTTTTGATATCTAGGTCCCAGCCATCTTAGTGAAAACAGATCCTTATGTAATTAGTTATACAATACAGAAAGTGACATCTGAAGGGACTGATCACAATTATTTACATCATCTGCCTCCACATCTTCCATACAACAGCCTAACAGCAGAAGTCCTCAATGGAAACATGGGATGTTATTGTCCTGACCTTAAGTCAGTGGCCTCTCCTGCAGAGAGAGCAGGAGCTTCAACATGTGCCTCTGACATCAAAGATTGTGTTGTAGGGCTGAAAAATCTCCTTCTCTGATGTAGTCACATGATGTAGAAGAGTTCCAACTAATGACCTCCTTAAGTCAATGACTTGAAATCCCAATTTTCTGTATGTAAGGTGGCTGCACTGATGACTAGCACAGTTGTGTGTTCCAGACTTATTTCTGTTCTCTGGTACTTAGTCAGGTCTAGATATAAGGAATCAGTCCAAAAAAACTCAAATCAAATCCAGTAGATTCATGCAGGAAGTTCTAGTTTTTGACAACAGGCATTTACATATCAGATGATATTCTGCTGAGGAATTATGGTGAACACATACAACCTTTTTAACATTCTTGAAAGTAAAATGTGGATAGCGTCCCCAGAAGTATCATAGAACCAGAGAATCATAGAACCTGTATTGGCAAAAGAACAGTCTAGACAAGGTGCCCCAGCACCCTGTCCAGTTGAATCTTACAACCTTCAAATGTTGGAGAATCCACCACTTCTGGGGGGAGATTATTCCAATGGCTGATTTTTCTTACTGTGAAAAATTTTCATCCATTAAGAATCTCTTCAGGAATAACTTACACCCATTACCATTCATCTTTTCCATGTGACTCCTTGTATAAAGGGTATCTCCATCTTCTTGGTAGCTACCCCTTAAATACAGAAACGTGGTGCTAAGTCTTTTTTCAAGGTTGAACAAACCCAGCTCTCAAACCATTTCCTATTCCGGCAGACTTCTTAATCCTTTGTTCTCCCCTGTGGCCCTTCTCTGGACCCTCTCCAGCCTATTCACTTATTTTGTTTTTTTCTTTATGGTGGGGACCAAAACTTGACAGAATATTTGATAAGTGTTATGCAGGGAGGGATGATGACTTTTCCTCTCTCTGCTGGTGATGCCCTTGTTGATGCAGCCCAGCATCCTGCTGGCTTCTTTGTTGCAGCATCACACTGTTCACTCATATTGAGCTTGGTGGTCACCAGGGTGTCTTCATTTATCTACCTTTTGTTCCCCAGCTGCTGTCATAATTTTGAGTTTGTGTTACAAGACTTTGGTAGCTTACTCTATATGCATTTCAAACATATTTTTATGGGTTTGAACCTTGTTCAGGTAACAATACCAACTTTTAAGCGAAGGCTAACCTTCTTTTAGATTTACAAATACTTTTAGCTGACTATTTCTGTTAGGGCAAGTTTAGAACCATGCACCACCTCATATCTGCCAAAATTTGTTAATCACATAAAAAAGCTGTCCTGTACATAACTAAGTGACCCCCATGAAGTGACAACAAAACCATAATCCATTGTTTAAGGACATGATGAGGCTTGCGGCACTTCCATCAGTGCTTTGTGTAGCTCAAAGAGAGGGAAACAAATATTTTTCCGTGAATGCTAGTTCTAGTTGCAGGTTCATGGCAACTGCTATCTTCATGTTTTGGCAAGCATTTATTTCAATAGTCATTCTTCTTCTTGCTTTACTCCTACCCTCATTCTCTTTTCTAGGATTTTGCAGAAGACACAACTTCTAGTGGAAAAGGGAAGCAAGTTCTGAGTTGGAGCACATGGCTGTTTCTGAGTACATTGTACCAAAGTCTCTACCTCTTGAGCAAATGATCAGTTGGAAACTGCACAGCATGGCCATTGTACCTGGAATCTCTTCTGCTCAGTTTGTTTTAGCTTTTGGAGTGCATCTGTTTCTATTTTTTCTACTTTATGTTAAGTCATTCAAGATATATTAATTGTTCTCAGAGAGTGGATCAGAACCTGTCTAAAATACTGAGCTTCTATCTATTTAAATTTCACTTCAAAAAAAGAGAAGTCCAAAATTTGTTATAATGTGTATTTGGAGAGCTCACAGAGGAAGTTAATCCTATTTAATTTTACTCACATACTTCACCTTGAATTCAGACTGTGTCCTTGCCTTGAAAGACCCTCAAAGTTTTGCCCCAAGCTATCTCTCTAACCTTATTCCCAATAGCATTTCTCTTCTTCATGCCACCAACACCTGTCTTCATTTGTCCCTGATCACTCTCTCCAGGCTTTTTTCCATGCCTCCACATTCCAGCTTGCACTTCCTTGCCAAGTCACAATCCTACTTTCATTAAAGTCCATTAGCCAAAATAAAAGTAATGCATTTCTTTCACCAGGTTTAAAGTAAGGAAAGACAAATGAAAAGCCCACACAAATCCTGGTATGACGTAACAAGCCAGTGTCCTAATTTCTTGGGTCAAAACTGCTTGCCCAGGAACATGACCAGGCAAATAAAACTGCAGGACTTGGGAGATGATCCTTCTCATAAAAAGAAATTAGAGCAGATTTATTTGAAGTTTGCTGCATTGCATAGTCAGTATCACACCAGTAAGTAATTTCAGTATTTAAATGTTTTACGTGGCTTTCTTTTTAATATTATTTCCCTGACCCCTACATAAAGGTATCCATGCAGCGTGGTGAAATTGCTATTCAATAAGAACAGTAATTCTCATCTATCTTTAGCAACATCTCATTAACACAGAGCTAATGAGGGCTAGATTCTGCCATGAGGAAAGTTGACAAAGCAGTAAAAACATCACCAAGAAAGTAGAGGATTTTTATGTGGCCTCAAGGTTTAGAGTCCTTTAAAAAGAGACATGCAAAGCTTGAGTCTGATCTGTGCTCATCCCTAATCCAGGAGCAGTTGGCACTGCTCCTTTTGCTGGAGTTGCTGGCTCTGTTTCTGCTCCATTTAAGGTTGCTCCGTGCTCATCCACCAAGAGTCTAGACATCTTGCAACACTGCCTGCTGTGGCTAATATCAGTCCCACATGATCCTGTGTCTGATCCAGGTGCTGGAGAGGTGTTTCCGTTTGTTTGAGTTCTTCCTAAAATGTAAACTTAATAGAAAGAAAAGGAAGGAAAAAAAGAAATCAATCAAGCAAGCATTTCCTAGCTAGAACTTCTTGAGCTGCTGTATTTGAGATTTTTTACTTGACGTTGGATGTGGTTTCTGTTCCCTCTTTGGCCCCTTCTACTCAGGAAAACACCAGCAGTGGTGACAGAAAGAGCAGGTCTCTACCTACCCCATGGACACAGGGTGTGTTCCATCCGCTGCAAATGCTAGCCAGGCACACTGCAGGGCACACAACCTAGTCTTTAAATGTTTAATTTCTTGATTAATTATTTACTTATAAAAGTATCATGGCATTTAAAAGCATCCTTCACTGAAAATCCATCCTAAACTTTATTTGTTCTGAGATGCGAAAGTGGAAACATAATGCATAACCCTTAAAAGATTAAAAAATTTTGGTTGGATTTCACTCAAGAAGACCCTCTTCCTTGCTTCTTGATACTGCAAAGTAGGTTGACAGAGAAATAGAAAAAAGCACTGCACCAGAAAGTTTGTTTCCTTATCCTTTGACAGGCTTTCTATTTTTTTTTCTTCAGTGTTCTAGAAAATAGACCAAAAAAAAAATCTCAAACAATGTAAGTGCTAAAGTTAGCACTGTCAGACAGTAAAAGATCAGAGCTATGTGTTGTAGTCTGGACCTGGAACTGCTATCAAAGATTTTTCAACTAACTAACTCTGTTTAATGGCATGAAAAATTTCAAGGGGAAACAAGGGGGTTTTTTTTCTGTTTGCTTTTAAAAGTTGATTAGTCTAGTGGGCATTAAATCTTTCATTATGAAGTTTCCTTTCAGGATAAAATGTTTATTTTCAATATTGAAAAAAAAAAAACCACTTTTAATCTTGCAAAAAAATCCCTTGACATTTCTAGATTTGGATTGCATACATTATCTTTTAACCATGCACAGGAAAGTCCCCTAGGAATTGTACTTGTTTGCCAGTATTCCTTGAGGGATTTACAGGAATGCTCACAGCTATTCCTGTTTCATCAATTATTTTCTTAACAGATTAGATTTTATTTATCTGTATAAAGATTTCTTCTTTTCATGCTATTATCAATTTTCTCATTTGTCCTTATTTCCCTGGTTCATTAAATGATCATGAAGAAAGCAACAGCTGTGCTGAAAGCAGCAGGGCTGGGGGGAAGAACTACATTCTTGTCCAGGTTTCTTACTAAAAATGTGAAGGAAAAAAGAGGCTGTCAAAGAATAAACAGGAATTTTGCATTTCAAAACTGACCTGTTTTGTAAAGACCCAACATTATTGTCTGCACATATATAGAAGAATTTTAACACAAATGACATCATCCTCTGGATTAGTTTCAAGGGCATTTAGAAATGCCACACTTCTTTTAATTTCTCCATAGTGCTAGAATTTTTTTTATGATTATGATTATTTTTTTTCTTATGATTATTCAGTCTGAGTCTAGCTGAAGTCAACTGACAAAGAACAATTTCTTCTCAGCAAAAGGAAGACTTTTCAGCCTTCCAAATATCCAATTCAAACAAAAGCTTGCTAGCAGAGAAGTGTGTGTTTCATGGGAGGCTTGAATGGTGTCTGTAGTCCCATCAAAATTAAGAGAAATGTATATCTGAAGTGTAAAGGATATACTGGATAATGTTTGTTAATCAATGTTTAATCATTACATGCATTCATTGTTTTAGTATTTATGTATAGAGAAAATCCACTTTTCTTCACTATAGGTGGATGCCCTCAGTGCTCCAATTTCTGCTTGCTGCTTCTTGCTCTGTCATTGGGGGCCATTCAGAAGAATCTGTGGCCACGTTCTTAACTTCTAGCCCTACCAGGAATTTTTACACACACGTGAGATGGCCATGATCTGTTATCTCTCCAGGCTGAACAATGCCATCTTTCTCAGCCTCTCTACATAGCTCACGAGCATGCCTTCATCACACACCTTCATCATTGGGGCTCTTTGCTGGATTTGTTCCACTGTGTCCAAGTTCTGCATATACCAGGAAGTTCAGGATTGGACTCAGCATTCCCTGTGTGACGTCTCTAGTGCTGAGGAGAAGCAAAGGGTCACAATCTCAACCTCCAGGCACTATGATGCTGTTCCTGATGCAGCCCTGGAGATACTGTTTGCCCACCTTGCCACACGGGCATGTTGCAGGCTCATTGTCCGTTTGGACCCCCAGAGCCTTCTCTGCAAATCTGCTTCCCAGCCAGTCAGCAGCTGTGTTTTTTCCAGGTTACTACCATCCCTCTGACTATCAGCACAAACATGTGGTTCAACAACCATTCCCCTCAGTTTTGTGTCATGTGCAAACTTGCTGGAGGTGCACTCTGTCCTGTAGTCCAGGTCATCAGGGAAGCTAATGAAAATTATTGGCCCCAGTATGAGCCCCTGGAATACACCATTAGTGCCTGGGCTTCCTCTGGACTTTATGCTGCTGATCACAACTCTTTGAGCCCAACAGTTTAGCCAGTTCTCAAAACTTATCTAACCTCTATTTCATCAGTTTGTCTAGGAGGATTTTGTGGGATACAGTGCTGTAAGCCCTTCTGAGGTCAAGACAAATCAATCTCCTCTCCCTGTATGCACCAACCCCATTATCCCATTGCAGAAGCATTTCGGGTCCATACTGGCAATTCCCACTCACCCTCTGGTCCTTCATATGTTTGGAGATGGTTTCCTGGATTATTTACTCCATTACTTTTACAGGGATCCACGTGAGGTATAGCTCTCCCAATTCTGCCCTTCCTAAAGACAGGAGTGACATTTGCTGTCTTCCAGTACTCAGAAGCCTCCAACATTTGTCATGACCTTTCAAAAACTAATGCAAGTGATTCTGCAATGACACCAAGTATCCCTCTCACCTCACACCCTTCCTGGGTGCATTCCATCATCTTCTGTGGCTTTTACTTTGTTTAAATATTTCCTGAGCAGATTCCCCTCCACTGAGGGTAAGTCTTTGCTGCAGACTTCCCCTCTGTTCTTAGGGACTTGGAACTCCTGAAGTCTTACCTTTGCTTCAGTACATGCTGAAGAAAAGAAGGCCTTGAGGTGTTGGACTTTCCCATGTCCTATGTTAGTCTGAACCATCCAGCAGCTTCTGTGTTTTGTCTAGTCTTTTTTTTGCTTTTACTGTACTTGCAGATGCTACATGATACTTACTTAATTTTCACTTTTAAATTTCCATCTTTCTTTACCTAAAAATTCCAAATCAGGAAATAGAAAAAAGGGGAAAAAGAAGAAAAAAGAAGTTATATGTATTAAATAAAATACAAAATTCTGTAGTGAACCTTATATTAGCTCTTTTATGTATGATATAATATTAATGCACTGGCTTTACTCTGGATAATCCTCAATATTTGTTAAAATGGAGTTCTTTGCCCTGTTATAATTTAGCACTGCATGCAAAGACTTCATATAGAGGTAGAGAGAATTCTGGAATACCTGAAATTATTTTTAAGTTACCCCACACAACACAATTCTTTTTTACTTTAGTGCAAAAAAAA
>VYXF01001322.1:502893-535380 GCA_013397295.1 Polioptila caerulea
AAAAAAAAAAGCATTGTATTGTACTGTAAGCACATAATTTAACTTACTAGTATCCAGGATCCCAAATACAGAGTTTCACATAGCTTCTTAAAACAAAATTAGAGCTTTACTGACTGTATTATAAAGTATTGTGGGCTTGGATGTTGTAATTTAAGCAAGCAAATCACACGTTTTGTTATTTCCACTCTGAACTGTAAAGTTCATGTTAGAAACATTATGAATTTTATCTCAGACACAGCTTTCACAGTCAGCACCACATTCCACTCTCATCAATCTACTTTTCACATCCCCAACACTCTGTTCACCATTTATCCATTCCCATCTTTTACCCATATTTCCCATTCAGTATGGTCTCTCTCTCTTTTTTCATCTCCACCTTTTTACTCTTTTTCTGTGTTAACCCTTCATTTTCAGAGATAACAGCTCAATTCAAATGGAAATACTTCCTTTCCCTATAGAAAAGTAGCTAGAGAGATGAACAACATAAGATTTCAACAGAAACATTTGCATTTCTGTAAAGTTAAAGCAGCTTTATTACCCAATGTTCTATGTGCACAGTCATCAGTAGTCTAATTTCCAAAAGATCCAGCGATATTTTACTTTCTTGTACTTCCCTTGAAATCAAGGGAAGGAGGCTGTTGGAGGAGGTTTTTATGTTATCACTTCCTAGACTTTGCTCTGCTTATATAGAGAGAATTTTTCAGTGAAGTGTAATGGTGTCAATTCAAAGGCAATTTCAGCTGGAAGTTTGTCCTTATTGAGAGTAGTTTCACTGGCAAATGGCGGGGGTTCTGTCTTTCCAGGCCTTTCAGTGATAAAGTTGTTTATACTACTTTTTTTTTTCTTTTAATGGGGAAAACTTTTCTCTGTGGTTGTCTAAACTACTGAAGTATTTGAGTCACATATTAAGTTTAATGAAACAGGATATTATTTTCTCTACTGCCTTCTCATACTCCTTGTTGTACCTCATACAACTATGTTGATTTTTAGTTTTCTTTAGTATACACAGTTTGCTTTCCATTTTTCTGCACAAAAAGCAAGAAATGAAAGATGAAGCTCTGTGTCCAGATTATATGTTCTCAGAAGATGACAGACTGTTCAGAAGGTTTTCAGGAAATGGATGGTAGAACAGATACAATTATGTCATCTTTCCTAGAATGACTGAGATTGCAGTTACAATGCAGGTTAGGACTGGCTTGTGAGCCAGTGTAAATCATTATAAATCGTCCTTAGTCAAAGCAATGCTAAAGGAAGGACCATCCTTCTGATTGCGTGGCAGCATAATGTTGAATTTCTACATCAGATTGCAGTATTTAAATAGGAAAAAAAAAAAAAAAAAGAAATATCAGCTGCATGAAGAGTTTCAGTGGCATTTGAACTAACCAGTACCTTTCAAAAGTCACTATCAAGGTGATGTGCCAAACCAGACTATAACAAACCATTTATAAATTGAGTTGAATACACAGAGTGTGCCAGGACCAAATAAATTAATATAAGTCGATATGTTTTCACCTTGACATAATGCCACGGGAAGGAAATAAAACAAAGTTAATCTTAAAATTAATTCAGGCCAGCCTACCAATTAATCAAGTGTAACAGCAAATAAGCTTTTGGCCTCACACAGAGTATCCTGATTATTATCTAATTCTAAAAATAAATGTCCAATCACATACCTTTGATATTCAACAAGTGGATTAAAGGCAGATCATTTAATGTAGATATAAATTGGAAGGCAAGGCTCTAGAAGAAAGCCCAAGGTACCTGAAGGTCCTTTTCTGTACTCATTTTGCATCCTTTTACTGCCCTGCTGCAGTAACCTTAAGTCTTTCCCTTGTCACTAACTGCTTCATTCCTCCCTCTATGCCAGTGTAAAGATTTAGAGCTGAGCCCAGATTTCTCTGTAAAAGCAAAAAAATTATCTTGCTTCTGAAATCTCCATCTTCCAAACTAGGAACCCATTCTTGTGCCTCAGTATCCCTTCTAACCCACTGCATACTCAACTCCCTTAAAGCAAAATCTCAACCCAGTTTCTTGTACCTTTTCCCAACCTTTCTGGTACGCTCTGTTCTCTTTGCTCCCTTTCCTTCTCTTGCCTTGCAATTACCTTCAACTTCAGAAATTAGTTTGAACTTGTTATTGTCCAGGGTGATAGCTGAGTTTTTTCTATGAAGGGGGACAGCGTCAAGAGGAGGGAGTCAGATGAGAGACGGGGGTCAAAAGGTGATGCTTAAGCCATCAAACCATAGCTGTTCTTACTGTAAAATCAGAGAGCAAATGCCACCTGGAAATGTGAGGAACAAGTACATTACAAATTAGAAGAAACTTTCAAGGGTGAGAAAACTGTGTGGATCCATAAAAGTCTTAATTTGTCAATGTTGAAACACATTCCTCTGAGGTAATAATCTTGCTAATTTTTTAGCAGTCAAGACTGTGTTGCTTAGCATGCATAACTCATGCCCTTCCCCAGCACCTTTCTAGACATTCAGTTTTGAATGTCCATTTACCGCAGGTATTTTTACAGCAAAGAAAAAGAATGAATATTTTACTAAAGATCAAGTGAAGATAAACTTTGAACCTGGCCGTGCCCTTCACTGTGATGTGTCTTATAGTATTTCATCATTAGATCCAGGTAAGGAGTATCACCACATCTTACTTGCTTTTACTAAAGAAAAATACTGTTTTGAGAAAAATTATTTCAATATCAGTAAAAGAAAAAAAAAATCGTTCATAAAATGCATTCAAAGTTCATTCTTTTATTTTTGCTTTAATGCTCGGCTTAGAAGTTCTGTCATCCTTATTCAGTCTTTCATCTGCAGCTGAATTTTATGAGAGAAATAAGAAAATAGCCTGTTTGAACCATAACCTTAAAATGAGTAAATCAGTTTTACCCAATGCCTTAAGGCTTTATTTTTATAGCTAAAACATCCAACCCTTCAATTTTAAAGGTTTTTTCCATTTACCAACAAATTTATAGAATACCACAGAATCCAGAAGGCTTTCCAGCTGCCCACCTAAAGAGAAACATATAGAGGTTAACACTATTTCTATAAGTACTATCACACCATGTAATATTTTGAAATACTGTTCATATCTCAAGAATCTAAAAAGGGCTTTGGCCATTGACCAGAAGTGGAAAGGAAAAATGTAGGTCTTATATGTGCATTCAAAAAGAAATGAACTAAACCCAGAAATAGTTATTTTCTCTGCCTAGTAATTATACAAACACATCTTTTATTTATAAAAGTGTTCTCTCCTTGACTCCTTGGAGTACTATATAAATGCTCAAAACAAAAATGTTGGAAAGAGGCCAGATGGAAAAACAAAATGTCCATCAGAGATAGAACAAACAAGAATGTGTACATTAAACTAACATTGCTCTCCAATTCAAAAACTGAATTTGCACTCAGGAATACAGTTCTGCTTTATGGGCCTGCTTAGATTTTTCCCAGTTTCTTTTGCAACAATCTGTCTCAGATCACAAAAGGCTAATTGTCAGGATCATCTTATTTTACAAACTTCATATCAACTTGTAATTAAAGGTAAACTGAGTATAAGTAAATTAGGGGCTGGGGATAAACTGTCCAGGAATTCCAGATAGGAAATCATTGCTGTTTTGGGAATTCTTGTTTGGATCCATAGGGATCGTTTGTTTTTTACTTATCTGGGAAAAAGGTGAGAAAAGTTGGGAGGGTTGGAGGCAGCTTTCCCTGTTATAGTAGAAAACTTACATTCTGTGCTATATAAATCATCAAGATCATGAAATTAGTCTGTACCTTTTCATCCCTGGCTGATGGCTTACCTGGCACTTCATCCACTGCACAAGCCCCTTTCAAGTGAGCTTCTCACCTCGGTGTGTTCCTTCAGGATCCTGTTGGGTGTGCTCTGCTCAGGACCATGTGGCTTTACTATTGTCTTGCTGGGACAGGAAGGGCTGAGCCCAGCAGATATCACAACTTGAGATTCAAAGACCTAAGCCTGCTGAATACCCACAGCAAGCCAAAGAGCTTCAGCTGGCTGTAATTAAATGCAAATGATCATGGTGGAGAGGAAATATGTGGAGCCAAGTCAGGTCAGTAATGCTTCCAGCAACTTCAGCTGTCAGTTGTGTTCCTCACAGGCATCATCCTGTTAATCTAGAGGAAATGTGCCCTTCCTCTATTTAAGAAGCCACAGTGGGAGGAATATCTAAAGGAATGTAGGGGACATGAGCTCTTCCCTGCCAGATGCAGGTACCTTGGACTCCCCAAACTGTGGGTTCTTGCTTGGTGGAACTGTTCCTTTCTCTTTAAAATATTAAAGAGTGAAGGGCAGGCTTATGGCTCATCTCTAGAGAATTTCCCCAGGGAGTGGCAGCCCAAGTTCAAACGTCTATGTCAATTGTTAGATAATTACTTAGACAAAACAGAACTGCTTCAGGAAGATAAATCTAAGCACTTCTTTAAAGAACAGAAAATCAGAGGGGAGAGAATATACAGAAAAGGGCAGGAAATTGGAGTTTAATACTTCAGCAAAGCAGTTCTGCTGGGATTTACTGTGGCCAAGCCAGAAGGCATCACTGAGCAGGCAGCCTGCCTACCTGCCCCCCCTGCACAGCCAGACTTGCTGCTGCCCAGCCCTGTGCACAGGGAGACCCTGCGTCAGGGGACAACAGCAATTCACACACCAGGGCTGCCTGGGTGTTGAGAACCACTCTCACAGCTGGACCAGAGAGTGGACGAGCTGGGCACATTCCTGAATCCAGTCCTTAAGGGCAGATTTCAGGAAAAGCCAGTGAGACTGAGGTTTTAATGACACTGATCTACAAAGACACGAGAACCATACTGTACTGGACGTGTTGCAGATTGTTAATTTGATTGTAATGGGATATACATTAAAAATGGAGGCAGAATTGGGTGGACTATTTTTCATATTAGCTAGGCCACCCAGGGCTGGGTAAGTCTGAGGTACTGAGGTCTAGGGCTGTAAGCTGGCTGATGAAAGTCCACTAAGAGATCCCAAGCTATCCTGACTAAAGTGAGAGTTAACTCTACCTCTCAAATCTTGATCCATATGAGGTCACAGAGAGATCATACAAATGGAAAGAGTGAAAGAAATTTAGTAGGTTCTACCACAACAGCTGAAATGAAACAAGAAAGATTACATAAGAGAAGAAACTACAGAGAGATAGAATCTGTATGCCCAAGTAACTGTTCCTACTTTGATACAGTCTGTTTTCCAAGTTACTGTGAGGTCTTCATAGGTTTAGATAATGCAAACTTCATAAAAACCACAATGAAATTGGCTAGCATGGGACTCGACCTGCTTACAGAAGGAATGTCTCCAACATTTTCATCATGTTTCCGTAACTTTTACCTTTATAAAAGTATAACTGGTTTTTTTAGATTAATTTTAGCCATTAGATAATGAAAAAAAATCCCCATCATATTTCTGTATTTATTAATATTCAGCACTGAGTTTTGAAACATGCAGAATCTCAGGGCCAACTACAAAATGACTGAAATTGTAAATCTGCATGCTTTACTTAGAATAATGTCTCTGTAAACTTGAACATTTATCAGAAAAAGACCATCTTTCCTAACTACTTCTGGTATTTCTGATTTCATATCAGGGGCAATGACATTTTGCATATTAATTTTAAATTGATTTCAAAATCAGATGTTTGGTATTTATTTTACACAGAAAATAGCATTTGTTTCAGGAAAAACTTAAAAATAACATTTTAACATTTAGAGCTCACAATGCACTTTAAAAATTCAGTACTACAGTGCTGAAATAATCCAATGACCTAGAATCTAAACAGAGTGCCAAAAAAATCCAAAGTCAATGTTATAGAAAGACCATAACTTAAAACCAATTAAACTAACCACTGGTTGTTCTTTTAACCTCTTTAACAGCTGTAAAATCAGATTTCTTTTTTTTTCATAACTTTCCTGTTCATAACAAAACAAGGAACACAAGAGGCTCCTAAACAGATTAATGAGTCAGTATCTCTCTGTCAATTCTCAAGATCAAATCAAGTTTCAGACTTTAATATCCCTAGCAATCTTGAAGTAAATTTTCACTTGTCTCAAAATAGAAATTGTGATAGAAGTTTCTATCAAAGCCACATCCATACAAGCAGGCACAGGTTTGTCAATGGAACCACACGTGATTCACAGTACATGAATTGGTACATGATATATGCCTCATTTTAAGTTTGCCTTTTCAGTTCATACGTCAGAAATCTATAAAAAGAAATGTAAATAAGCTTAGTAATGTACAATTTCATGGCATACTTAAGCATTTAGCTTCAGGTTTTAGCTTGAGGTTAATCTCAATTAAGATGATAGATGCTGGTGTAGATATTTTACGTAAATCATGAAAATTTTCAATCACTGAAGAAGGGAAAAGGCATCTTATGAGGGTGCATATTGTTTGCATTACCCTCTGGGAGTATCTGATTCTCTCCCTTGATTATAAAAGGAGCATAGATAACTGAAGTTTATGAAGTGACTAACTTTAGGATTATTAAAATGGTGTGAAATGGATCCAGCACTTAGGGTCTGATAGCCTCTTGCACTAACAATCAGTAGGCTTACATTGCATTCAATCCCAAAATGGACAATAAGAGCTGTCTCCCATCATCTTCTTTTCTATTTACCAATCAGCACTTTGGCCTTTGTGAATTGCTGAATGTTGAACTTAGGAAAACACAATGAAGAAATGAAAGCTGTCAAGACAGTAGAAGAAACAAAAATGGACAGATAGTCAATTTAAATCTAGATTGTTTTAATTTTACTTCAGTGCTCTGAAAAAAAAAAAAGGTCAAGAATGCAGGAATCAGAGATCAGTGTTGCAAAAGTTCTTTATTTGTTCATTTGGTTTTTAATGTATTTATCATAGTTTTCCTCTAACACGGAAACAGCTAGTGTATGTTTGATGTGAAAACATCAGTGCAGGCCTTTCTATTTCAAAACATTTAAATCCATCAAGAAGGGTTTATAGTATGGTACAGGTCCTTTTAAGATTTTTCTCAGAGTCTTGTAAAATGCAGAGTTATTATTGGTATTGACTATCTTTGCTTTCAATTGCAATGTAAATATTCTAAGAGTGGAAAAAAAGATCTCTGTCATAATCCTTTCTGTAGCTTCGCACCCCAAGGAGATTGATGTCCTGATTTTGAACAAATCTTGTTTCGCTCGTAAGTAATATTCTTTATGCACATGAAACACAGCACATGAACCCATATGTTAGAGTTGCTAAAGGTTTCCAGGTTGACAACAGCAAAACTACTTCAGTGCCACACAGGCAAATCACTAATCTGACCTGCAGTTCAAGGCCAGCTATCTCTGCTCTTCATGGTGCAGAAACACACCATCATTGCTTACCATCATGGTTCCAAGCTGTGTTCATTCTTGGGTAGCATTCAGCCAAGTACACCTAAAATGGCAGGATTTCTTAAGATATGCAAGTCCATTTAGAAATGCCAGAAAAGTTAACTTGCATACTGAACTAGGCATCTGCATGGGATTGAAATCCATATCCTGGTAATCATCACATGGATGTATAAAAGTCTGTGCTCCATTTTGAGCATGGATAATTGAGTCACTCTTTCCTTTTAAAGCACTGGAGCACACAAAGAATAGAGACAGTCTGTATGCTTTTGACTAATGCTCTGAATTTGGTCATCCAAGGAATAAGGCTTGTACTCTCAGGTTTGAGAACTTTCTCATCCTTTATAACTGACCTGGAACAACAGAATAGAGTGTTTCTAAAGCTAAAAAAAGAGTGAATTACAGGAATGTCCATCCTTTGAGACATTATCATGTATCTTCTGTTGTCAAGTACAGTAAAATTCAAACCAAATGTTTTTCTGGACAATGCATATTTTCCACTCTTGAAGACTGGTGTTAGCTAATTATTATTTTTATAAACTTGTAAAATTAATACTTTTGGCACATTAAAAGGCTTTTTAGAGACTGAAGGGGTAATATAATCATAGTTGTAATGTTACATTTCTCTGAAGTAAATGGTTCATGTCTTCCACTTTAGTCTGTGCAGAAAATTTATATCAGTTTAAGTGAACATTTGTAGCTGAAAATAAAGCTGAAATAAATGGCTAGTAAATTGTAATAATCACTTATATAAAGTAAGACAGACTCTTCTAAATGGAAAATATTTAGTTCCAAAAATATTCAGAAGGTCCAGCACCATAAGGTTAACTGCTTTACCAGGGGCTGAAACAGTCAAGCCAACTCTGTTTCATTGTAAACTGAATCATTGGTCGAGTAATTGAGATGCATAACACGAGATGTAGATTTAAGCATGTGCTAGAAATTATTATTTCTGGTTAAAGAGTTTTTCTTGAGGTCGTGCTGAGTTTTGGAGAACCTTAGCAAAAGAATACAGGAAAAACTATAGCTCTGATTATATAAACATGGACTCAAAATGGATCTGAAGATCACTTACAGTGAAATCTGTCTGATGTCTAGAGTATTGACACTTGGGGTTCTAACTTAAAGTGTTGTTCTGAAAACTCATATATGAAAGCTACACAACAGCAGCAGTCCTAGGTATTCATAAATACATATCTCTGTGGACAAATAAAGATGTTAAATAGTTAATGTGAAAATGAGTAGCCAGGTATATTGTCCATCACTAATCTGCAATTAGTTCTTTTTTTTTTCCCTCTCCCACAGGTCATCAAATTTATTCCCTGTTCTTATGCTACAATCATTAATCAGGTGTAAATTCCTTGAAAATATGGTCCTATCAGACTCTCTAGCAAAACTCTGTTGTTTGTGGATGAGAATTTTGTGCTGAGACACATGCAAAGCCATGTTGTAGCATGTGAAAGGAATACAGAGTTGGACTGTAGAACAAAACCATCTGCTGGATGTTTACATGTTCTCCCACACGCTAGAATCTAACAATACGGTGTGAATCAAATAAATTATAAACCGAAGTTAACAAACATTTAGTGTACTAGTACCACAAAAAAATACATTGAAACCTGTAACTTCCTTATTAGTAAAAGCACTAAGCTATAAATGCACACTCAAGGCAAGCACTTGGTCTAATGATCTAAATAGCAGAAGATATAAAAAATTGCACTCTCATTTTAAACATATTAGTGCTTTTTATGGGCATAATTTTTGAATGTGAACCAATGTGTCTCTTTCAGATTAAAATTACATCTTGAAAAAAGACATTTTCCTTTAATGAATTAGCAACTCTAAAAAGTTAATAATTAAATGTGAAATTATATATGCAGGGCTGCTGTTTTCAATTTCTGTAACCATTTTTATACATATAATTACAGAAAATCTATGTGGTTAACTAACCATGAACTGGGTATGGTTCTTCAAACTGAACAGTACTTCATGAGTAGCTGGCCTTTGGAGACATATTATCTTGACAGCCCCAAAGTCTAGCTGACCCAAAATATTCACTATGGGGAGTCAGTGGCTTTCCAGCCTCAGACCTGCCATGGGCTTCACCTGCTTCACCTTCAGACTGCCTCTGATTGCTCACTGAAGGCAGTAGGAGTGTGCAGGCATGTGGCATCCCACCAGGCTCTGGCTTTGCCTGCCACCACAATCATAACATAATTATTGGCACTGCAAATCTGCTCTTTCAGAAGGTCTCAAGATGGCCCTCAAAATGTACTGAAATCAGTGAGAGTACTGTAGCCAATATCTCCCAGCTGTGGAATTTTCTGAGGTGTTCCAAAATACAGATGTGGATTTTTCTGTGTCGTTTCTACTTTTTCCTCTGTCAGGATGTAGGTGTTTTCAGGCAACCAATACAATATTTTAGGTATTTGAAAGCACATGGTATCTCACCAAAATTTTAAAATGTCAATATTTGAATGCAGAGCTGAAAATGTGATTAACATTTGATGAAGAATCTGAGTCTGGCCTGTTTTAAAGGAAAGAAAAAAATAAGTTATTATTCCCATGTTTCTTAAATTTAATACTTTACAAAGTATACAGAAAGGAGCTGTGAATAAAACCAATTAAAAATAATGTTTATTTTTCCATTATTTCAATGTTTGTTTATAAAATACTAGTTTTTATAAACAATAAAATTTCCAGTGATAACTTGTTTGTTTTCCAAAGCATGTACACATTTCCTTAATGAGTATCAAAGACAGAAGTATTCAAGAATACAACAGATTTACAACACTATTAATGATGAATCAAAATTTAAAGGAACTGTGGCATGGCTGAAGGTTATCTCCACTCAACCTTATCTCTGATAAAGTGATTAAATCTCTGACATACTTTTAAAACTAAAAATTTAGAGTTGGATAAACATCAAGCTACATTTAAAAAATCTTACTCCTTATTTTCAGACAGTTAATACATATTGAGTTCAGTTAAAAATAACATTCTACGCTTAAATTTTCTGACTTTTCACCCTTATGAAGTTTGTCATCACAAGAAGTGCTTGGCAAAAAATTAATTTATTTTACCCTATTACCAAAACTGTAAAATGAGAAAAAAAAATTTACTGAATTTTTATATGAAAATAGAATCTAATATAAAATAAACTAATATAAATATAAAAATATCCAAACTTCTGTAAGTCTCATCTTTCCATATTTTTGTATATGCATAAAAAACCCAAACAAACCAAATTTAAAAAAACCCTACAAAAACGAAGCAAAACAAATTATAAACCACTAATACACTACTAATCTAAAGAATCTGAAGCAGACCTGCCTATCCAAAGCAGGTGCTGTCCACTAACAATCCTTTTTTTCAAGGAGTTATGGTTTAAGCCCTTTGGGCATGAGACAGCCCTATTAAAGAGATGCTCAAGATCCATTTCTGTCCTAAATATTTAAATCATTTATGTGCGAAAGACTGTGTTGTGTAAACTGATTAATCCAGCTGAACCAATACCCATGCTATATAGATTTGTTTATTCAAGCTTAATGAACAGTTGCTGCTTTTTAGAATAGGTGAACAGCTGGAAAAGCAGCAGGTTTCCACAGACATGTGAGGCAAGACCAATTTCATATTTTTTTTTATTAGATACAGGATTCAGCTCAGGTGCAATGCTAGATGGGACATCTGAACTTTAGGACCAGTAAGAGAGAATGGGTGTAAGGACTGAGGGCTGGCCCCTTTGGGCATGTGCTGTGAAATGTTACTGTCCATTTCATCAGCAACTTCTCACTATTTTCAGTAACCTCATCTGGGCTATTCATGTGAATAATGTGAGAGGCTATCACCCTAACTTGATTAGTTTGCACCTTCAAGGTAATTAGCTCCTTATGTTCCTTTGCTAGAGGCAATTTGTGTTATATTCCAGGCTGCTACACAGTTGTCCTCCCTTCTGTCCCTATACCCTTTTGGGTTACTCAGGAAGGTAAATTGTGCTGTAGAATTACTGCTCCTCTGCTCTGTAGATAAAATAATTACTGAAAGTAAACTTTGTGGGGGGGGAACAAGAGGTATCTGAAGTACAAGTAAGAACAGCTATGAATCTTTGTTTACAGTTGTATTTTTGAGATTTTGTTTGGATAGTTTTTTGGGGTTATTTTTTTGGTTTTTTTGGTTTTTTGTGGAGGGTCTACTTCTCATTTAAATTGTAGAAACAGTATAAAATTATGGGTTGGTAAATATTAGAACTCAGTTTCAAGACCTAAGGATTTAGAAAGTTAGGACATTGCTTCTACTTGGTTTTTGACCTTGATAAAAAAGAATACAAATTCACTTACATAGCTGCATGTTTATTCTATTATACTCTACAGAGTTTTTCACTTTCTATCCTTCAGGTATGGAATGTTCTAATGTAGTGCTGAGGCTATTTAAAATAATTGTGCTGTGGCGAAGAAGTAGAAAATTCTTGTTACAATAAAATTTGCTGTAGGAGGGTCAGTTCATTTTGCTCTCAAGAGTAAGCAATGTGAGTAGGTCACCTATAGATGCATAAAGGAAGCTTTACAGCTATTATAGCAGTCATTGGGTTACAATATCTCAAAAATTACATTAAGAAGCAAATGAAGGAGTGTCTTCTAAGATGCTGTGATTTAATGAGATATCTCAAAGTGAGGTCATTCACACTGGGAATGATAATACCAGTAAATTAAAGGGAAGGTCACTTTTATGTAATGTTAATCATACAAATTCCTCAAATATGATTGTTACGGTAAGGCATTTTATGGATCTTAGCATCCCATGACCTTTATTTGTGTTAGCATTATAACTAAAAATCCATTAATATAGGAGAACAGAAAAAGGTCATCTTCTATCTTTTTATTTTATTATTTAAGGGTTTGAGGGAGTTATCACATGTTACATACCATAGACTCACTATAAAACATGTCTTACATGTAAAATTTGTCTTACAGGGTATTTTCTTCATGAGATTGCCTTTTATAGTACAATCAGGCTAAAGAATGGAATTTCTGCATTTGCTTTTGGAGTAAAAATATTTTTTAGGAAAAATATTCAATTCCCTGCCTGATAGTTATCCCATATTATGCCAAGTGGGCACACTGCATACATTGCTATAAACTATTTTGAAAATACTTTAAATCCTTGCAGTAGTATTTCTATGAGGTTTTATTATGGAGCCAGTTATAAAACCAGCATGAAAATATAACTGTTTTATAAGGAATGATTGGGGAGCTTTTTTTACCCCTCAAGATTATTTTGTTGATGTGATTACACAAGCACAGATGTTCTTCAAAATGCTGTAATAACATGGGAAGGACAAAAGCAATTTTAAACTATACTTTTGATGCAAATTTTCTAGAATTTTTTAATATAACTCTGTGGATTTTTCACAGAGAACAGAAAGTCCAGAACACCATCAAATGTTTTGACAGTAGACTTTTAAGTGGGAAGTCTTCTAGGAAAATTACTCGACACACATCTAAACATTGGTAAAGATCAAGTCTAAATTACTGCATTTTCTTCACTGTTTTTCAAGAATGCAAAAATATCTTTATTTATATTGAGTGGAAAAATAGTGTATCTCCAAAGTGTAGATTTTTTTTTTTTTTCTCCTGAACTGTTAATGACAGTCGTTGTGGTACCCTGCAGAGTGTTAGGCACTCTGTATATAAAAAATATGACCAGTTATTAGTGCTGCCATCGAAGCAGAAGTGCTGCTGGAGTTAAGGCGTTTCCAACATTTTATACTATCTGGAAATCTGGCCCTCGATTTTAGTCCTTAGGGAACTCATACTCTCAAACTAAAAAGACCACAACAGATGAGAGGGATAAATATCCCTACATTATAGAGGAAATTAGGGATTATAATAAGGCATCACAATTTACCACATGGCTTATTTAACAGTCCTGCAAGCTCATGCGAAAAAGTCATGATGGATTTTAAGAAGTTTTTCCTAGGACACATTTTTCTTATCATGGCAAGACATGCTGTTTAAATTGCCTTAAATAATTTTTCTTTAGATGTATGCAGTTCTTTTTTTTCAGTCTTTCCTGTCTTTTTCCTTGTAGTCTCACTCAATTCCTTGTCCTCCTATCTCTTCCTGTGGCCACCATTGTCTCTTACCTCATAATACCTGAGATGAACTCGAAGGGTGAGTCAGGGTAGGGAGCATGCCAAGGCTCTGCATTCACAGCCAAGGGAGCCAAGTGCTTCTTGAATAGGGTACAAAGAGCTGGCTGTGTCTCATGTCTGATATGAGCTATTGTAGCACTTCATTTTCCTCTCCTTTACATGAGAAAAGATGTGTCAATAGTTTATTACATTATTTAATCATTAGGCATCTTTCCAGATGACCATGTCCTTTTAAAGTAATCAGCACAACCTTCTGCTGTAAATAGAGGGTATAAATTGGTGATTACAGCTATTTTCCCTCACAGCAGAACAAATAATAAGGTATAAGTCTTTTCCACTCCTGTCCCTTTTTTGGAACAATAACAAGATGAGCCTTTGGGCTTCTGAGGTTATAAATCATCTAAATAGGAAACAAGACCCATGTTTTTCCTAATTTATCATATTGTCATTTATTATAGATACCCCTTCATCTAAGCCCTCCTAGCACTATATCTTGTTCATCTTCTTAAGGCAGCTCTCTCAATTGCTGTTATGCATCTTACATTTCTGCATTTACTCGTGGCTATTCTCACATCTACTTCCTCAGCTTTGTCACTCCCACTACCCCCTCTCACCTCCTGCCTACTGCTCCAGTGTTTCCTTTCTGCCAGTCCCACCTCCATATTCTAGTTGAATAATACCTTAGAATACTTTCAGATACTAAAACTGCTGTGCTGGAATGCATTCTCAGCCAAATTCAGCCTTTCTTTTCTTACCTAACATTTAAGCCAGTATTACATTCTTAATAATTGATGCAGATTACCTGTCACAGTTTGAGTTACTCATCTCTGTTCTTTGTAGCTTTGTTTTCTTCTAGAGATCATTTTAGAGATCATCTGGAGATCATCTTCTAGAGATAATTTCTTTTCTTTTTCACTATGGTAAAATTTACTTAAATAATTTATTTAAAATCTGATTAGGTCATTAACTGAAGATTTAAATTTAGAAGGTTTCAAGATGATTGCTTGATTTTATTTCAGGTTACTGGTAAACTGAGCTCCTTCATTTCTTACCGGAATTTTACTAGAAAGATACTAAATTATTGTCTTGTAAATGCACAATCTTTTTTTTTTTTTTTTGATGCTTGAAACAAACTATACCATTCATCATTCATTTTGTACAATGATGAAAATTTATGACTAAAAATTGTTATCTGATATGGTTAAATAAATTCCATAAATGATCTTGAATTTCAAAAAAAACCCAATGAAAGCTGAGTAAAGCTGCACTGATAGGTATTATGTTTGTCAAGTTATTTCATTAAGGAATATTAGGAATACCTTGGAATTTTCAACTTTTTGAATAGTAAAGGTCATTTCTAGATGCAAGATGAGAACCTGAAAAAGAAATAAGATTAAAGTTCTCTCTTTCTCTGTGAAAATAAATATCACAATCCTTAATGTCAGAAACTTACTTCTTAAATACGAGATATAATTAATTCAAATTTTTGAAACATTTTACAAATCATAATTTTTACACTGTGTTGTCTAAAATCTTATATTCTCTACCTATCTAGAAATCATTAAAAATCACAGATAGCTTAGTATCAAAACACAATTTTTAAAAATCAAGTATTTTCTCTATGGTGCATTGTACATTGAGAGCAAATGTTTTCAGGTTTTAGTGTTTGTTCTAATGTAAGAAAAAAATGCATAAATGCTGCAGAACTAGGACAAATATGGGTCTATAAATAGCAATCAGTCTCAGTGAAGCACAGCAACTTAATCTCCATTTGCAGCTATTCTGAGCACAAAGTTAGGTTGAAGGACATGAAAGTTGTTTTGGTTCCCCATCTTCCTGTCACTGTTGTCACTCCAAGCATTGCCCTGTTCTCCACTGGTCTTGTACTTCTCCAATCTCTCAAATTTATCTCTCAATGTTTTTCTCATCCTTGACATCTCAGATTCCTACTTTCCTTCCTTTGATGCTCAACAGAGTAGACTTCTCCTTGAATTTTCATCCTTCTCATCTACTGAGAGCCAGGTCTGTTATCCTTAGGCTTCTTGAAAGAAGCACAGACAAAACACTTTTTTAAAGGGTAGGAATATCTTTATACTTGCTGAAACTTTTCAAACAAGATGAAATAGATTTAGCTGGAAGAACAGCTGTTACTTTTTCCTAATCCTGCTAAACCAGGTGGGGCTTCTTTATGGCAAATAGGAAAAAAACGTATAGGAGTATAATTGAATATAGGACAAAGCATAAGAATATAGTATATATAGTAGCACATAGGAGCATAAATCAAACTATGACTAGGACCTGTTAGGTAGGAAAGTCTCCCTTGATCAATATAGCTCTCATATGAAGCTGCATCCAGTACAGTCTTTTGGGGTTGAGTCACATCATTTGTCAGGAAAACAGTAGCAAAGAGTGGAAATAAAAGGGGCCTCTTTAGAGCTGCTTTTTCTGTCACTCCAAACCTTTTTCTTGAAAGGTAGCAGAGCTTACTCTCAAAATAGAATTGGCAAGAGTCCTCAGCTTAGACCTCATAAACACTCTGATATCTCTCAGAGCTTAATACCCCCTAGAATATGATTTAAGTCTTCTCTCTGAGGCAATTTGGCTTAGGATGTATGAACCAGTCTCTGGGGGATTTAGGATGATGCATTATTATTTTCCACAGTCACCTACACACCACCCTGAGGTAAGATGCTGATATGTCTAATGTCATACAGGCAAGCAGTGTCAGAGCTAGGATTCAAATAGTTTCCCAGACATATTTCTGATCCCTTCAGGCACAGAAGGTTTTCAGTCTCAAAGACTGTTACTCAAAGTGGTCAGAGCCCCACCAGTCACTAAGCAAGATTTTTGTATGCATTCTGTCAGAGGCAGATAAGGAGCCAAGCAGCATTAATGGGATCAGTGATATCCCACAGCTCTATGGCACTGGTTTCTGCCTGGGATGGCATGGAAAGGAAGGGAGTGGGAGTGGGTTTCTCAGCATTCTGTAATTTCTTTCTGGGAACAGTTGCTGTGCTGCATCTTGCACTGAAGTTCTCTTCTTTCAAGTCCAAGCACACTGAATAGTTTGTGTGCAAGTGGGCATGACTAGACTGACTGTCTGAAGATTGTCCTTCAGACAGAGCCTGGGCAGTCCATGGAGCATGGAAGGATTTGAGGAACCCCTGCACTCATCTACCCAGTGAAGGACAGACAAACTAACACTGCAGAAAAACAACTTTGTTCAAGGGAGCAAATTTGTACTTGGTTCCTGTTACAGTCATCTAGAGCAGCAGATACCAGCCTTATCTGCAACCTAGAAAAGTCCTGGAGTACAAGATTAGCCTGGTTTCTTGTCCTGGAGTCCATGCTGCTGCTCATAGGGAACTAAAATTATTATGAGAACAGAAAGGCATTATCCTTTCCAAGACACTACTTAATCTGATACTCTGTATTTTTGTTTCATGGCTTGCTGGGGATATTTACTGCACCTATTTTATGCCTCAGGGCTGCTGGGTGTCCAGCAGTAGAAAAAAGCAGACCTGCAGGAAACAACAGCACCCAGAATTAGAAAACTGACAGGGAGTAAAGAATTCACAGAGGCAGTTGCAGGGTTGGACAGTGAGGGAAAAAAAAACTCATCAGCTACAAGGTTTATAAAAGAGAAGTGTTGGGGAGATAGTGTCTGAGGACAAGCTGACTGATTCAGATCTGAAGGAAAGTCGTTAATTTATAGCAGGGGATAAGTTTATTCTTACATTTTCTTAATGCAGGATCCTGGTTAGACACTGCTTTGTGCTAGGCAAAGTAAGTTTCTTGTACCCACTATCTCCCACAACCCTTCACCTAGAACTCTTTGTAAGGAGAAAAAATGGGCTGAGAATGGGTGCACCAAATGCACCTCACCTATGTAAATGTTAATGTTGCCATGCTCTCAGTTTAACAGTGTAGTCAAGAATTTTCAAAGCCTTAAGTAGTGCTTTGATTGTAGTAGAATCCATCAGGTTTTTTTCTTCTATATATATGTTCTTCAGCTTTTGTGATTTTCCTGTAAGGAAAAGGGCTCTAATTTGTATGCTGCTTCTGAAGCATGACATTGTGTATTGATTGAGATAGAAGGGATACCTGAGTATTTCAGCTCTTGCTGGTCATTTCAGTATTATGTCCACTTTAAACAGCTTTAATTTGGGTTTTATATAAATATCACGCCACCAAATAGGGTTTTTTTCTGTCCATTCAGTTTAGCCACACAGGAAAGTTTGCAATTAGCTCATGTGCTGTTCTGGAGCCCTTAAGGCACAGCTTGCATACACAAACAACCTTTCTAACCCTGCCTTCTCCTGTTCTGTCTGCCAGAAAAGTTGGCTCTGCACACAGACCTCATGCTCATTTTGCCACCCTCTCCTCCCCTTCCCTCTCAAGATCTCCTGGTCTATGAAGGGGGAGCTGTGGTTTTATCTTCTTTCTTGTTCACCATGTAGCAGTGGCAGATGGAAAAAAGTAATTGCAAATGAAAGTACAAAAGCCCATGAGCGCTTCTCTCTGAAACCTTTTGCTATGGCCCTTTTTCTTTCTTAGGGCCAGAACTCTATACTAATCCAAGAAATTACTTCACCTTGTGGGTACAATCAAACCTTTACTAAGTAACCTTCAGTCATTTCCACCATGAAATTCCATTACTTTTAAGTATTATTTTTGCTGTTGTTAAAGAAATACTGTGCTACACTGTCAATGACAGAATTTACTTCTGTTTAACCAGTTAACCTGAGTTTTGGAAGGAAAGGGTTATATTATAAATGATCAGAAACATCACTCTTACGTACAAAGTTGTCTTTGCCCTTCTTAGAGGCATTAGTAGAGTGATTCTGGGGTGGGCACAGTGTCCCTCTAAATGCACATGGAGGTACACACTAAGAAAAGTGACACCTGCAGTAAGGGAGCAGAGTCACAACTGCTGTCCTTGATGTGTTTATGTTGCTTGGAGCAGAGATAACTGAATAGAGGATATTGGTTCTGGTGCATTATAAACCTGTGAAAAGAGAAGGTTGAGAAAAGGAAGAGGGGAGAGACCTTCTTGTAACATTGTCCCCCAAATGTCCCAAATGTACAAGGACATCCTAAAAGAACACTAATGCCGTGACTAGTCTGCAAGATTTTAGTGGGACCACTGATGTTCAAAATTAAACATGCCCTTAGGAGCATGTCTTCATGGAGTAATGCTAGGAAGCAGCATCTCCCATTGGCTGCTGACAGCCATCTCTTTCTCACCCTGCATGCCTCCTGGTCATGCAGAAAAATGCTTTCTGTGAAGCAATGATGTAATTCAGTCTCATAAAAAAAGAGCCCTTGAGAAAACAGCCACAATGATTTTGCATCAGACCAAAGTGATATATAACAACCTCATCAGTCAACATTTTAACTTTAATTTACACCATCCTTTTGCTGCCGCAGTGAGGATTTTAAGTTTAAAATAAACTAAAAAGATGCTATATCACATCATTAAAGCTGTCACTAAATCATTGCTAAAATATTGCTTTTATTTTGTCTTTTGAAAATACATATTGTAAAAAGGACTGAACAATATGAATGAAGAAAGAGAATAAAGAAAGCTCCCACAAAGAGAAGGGAAGGTTATGTAAGGGAACCCTGTGCACCCCCTGAAATGTCCGTGCTTCTAAGATATCAATCTGTCACAGGCAGTATAGGCTGACCTTGTTCACTGGGTAAAGCTGAAATGGAAAATTGAACTGCAGCTTTGGGATCATAGGGGCAGCCAAAGGTCATCCACCACTCTGGCACTGCCAATGCATATTCCCTGCTGCCTTCCTCTAATCCATGGCTAGCTGCTTTCAGTCACCTAGATAGGATCTTTACACTGCAGCAACAGCCTCCTTCAGGGGAGCATCTTCCTGAGGAATTTTCTGCAAAATTCTGTTTCTTTTGGGCACATCTTAAATGTTGTTTAAAATAATGAAAGCAAATAAAGTGTTCTGAACATTAAGCATGTTTCATAAAGATCATGTGTATCTGACTGTGCCCTTTTCTGAATTCCTGCTAAGGAGTAAATACACCATTACAAGCAGACTTGAGCAAAAAAAGGAATAGGGCTTGAACTTCAAGTTTTCTTTAAGATCCTGTGCTGATCTCATCACTGCTGACAGAGCAGTATGGCATCAAAACATATAGCAGTGCTTTTCACAAAACTACAAGATAGTCCAGATGTGGATGTCTGATATAATTTTTATCAGGATAAATGGATTTTTAAGAATTTTCCAGTAACAATCTTATTTCCTCATTAAAGTGGATTCTATCAAAGCAATATAAAATAATAAAACTGTGAAGTCAAATCTGCCCTAAGTGTAGGCTATCTGTTCATCTAGACAACACACAGATTATATATATACAACCATGCCATTAAAAAAAATAGAAATGCATGATATCCAACATTAGACACACAGAGTTCCAGAGTTCCTTCCTCTGAGCTCTGCAGCCTGTTAGAGGTTTATCCCCTTGTGCGTCAGAAGGACTTGCATCTTCATAAACTGAAACCACATGCGTGCACACACACACAGACTTTTTTTTTCTCTCTTCCTATTTATACCTCTTAGATTCTTTGAAGTAAAAGGTCTGATCTTTTATTATATCAAGAATGAATGTATCTCCTATATTTAGCAACCTGAAAAAAACTCTTTGCACAGGTGCATCCTAAACCATTCTGGCTTCTAGCTTTGTTATCTATCCTAGTTTTCCTCTAAATTGTATGGCATGGTGTTTCCTAGAGACATTTGAATGTTGTCTGTTTCTTATTTTGTTCTTTTCCCAAGTTAATTTTGGGTGTTTCTTTGATATTATAAACGTGTTGATGCTTCCTACATATCCTGATTAGAATAATTTGTTTTTCCTGTTCCAGTATCTCGAGAGCCCTGCACTTCATGTAATCCTTTACATGTGTCTATTGCAAATGCAATACGACTTCAAAATCAAAGTAATAACTATGAATGTTTGCATTAGGTGCTATGCATCTATGAATTGAACTTTAATTATTCACATTTCCCCAGCATATAGAAGGAAAATGGGGACATCTCTGTACTTCTTGTAAAAACTTAGAAACTTTGAAGTCTTTTGAAAGATATTTTTAGGTGAGGGCTCAGTTTCTGTCAGTCACAGGTATAAAAGGAAAGTGACTGTGCATGTCTTGTGTGTATGCATGCACATCCGTAAACAAACTTATTTAAACAAACTTCTTAACTTCCCAGCAATATTGATTGCTGAGATACTGATTATCAATTAGGATTGTCTGTCATGCAGAGAGTATTCATTACTTCACAAAGATGCACAGAGCTTCATGAGTTTGACTCAAAATATCTGAAACTGGTTTGCATAACTTCATGAATTAACATAAGGGCTGTAGTTTAATTATGATACAGGTATGATTTTAGAGTACACATCACTCAAAATGGAAATTGTTTAGCATAGTAATAATTCTCAAGAGGAAGAAAAAAAGCAGTTCAATAAGTATTTCTGTTCTTGGGAAAAAGCCAAATGCTCTTGTGACAGCATAGGATAAGGAAAAGCATTTTATGCTTCAAGTGTAACTAGAGGTTAAACTGGAGCTACTGAAGTTAAACAATTTCAAGTTATCATCTGTAGTTACCTTGCATATTAGAGCCTGGAAATCAAGGATCTCTCTGGACTATTGCTAGTGATTTTTATTTTACTTGGAACAACTAGAGAAATTCTATAAGCCTGGAAGATAATTGCTGTTATATCATTATCTACGGAGAGTAAGTGAGCCAACCTGGGAAGTACAAACTTGCAGGAAAAGCAATTCAGAAATAAGTAGACCTCAATTAAGAAAGTATTAACCAAGTTTAGCATAATAAAAGACAATCAGAAAGAGAAAAGAAAAAATTATTCTCTTCAAACACAGTTACATTTTAATAAGAAAATGTCTTTTGATAAATATTTTTCATATTTTATATTGAAAATAATGTAAGGCAAAGATTTAGCATTGTTATTTATTTTTATAAATAAAAATTTACTAAGAAATCAAAAGGGCTAAGTGCTAGCTAGGTAACAAAATCATCATCTACATCTTAAACAAAAATGTAGAAGGAATCTTCTGCTATTCTGAAGAGGTCAGTCTCCTTTTAGTTAGTATATGGTGAATAAGTATATATACAATGATACATATATAAAAAAGTTTTCATTTGACACAGAAATTAGAGTACTGATAGATGTTGAAATAAATTGTACATTTTATAGAAAGTAAAGTGGCAAAATCCAAATAAGGTCCTCAGACTTAATGCACAGACTTGTATCGATCTGTAGGTAAAGGTCTTCCTTTGCTGCAGTCTTTAGTGTTGATAAAAATTCCCAGTGATCTTGTACTCATTTGAAAACTACATGAAGAATATTGATAAAGAAAGAGTACAGAGAAATTTCACAAAGTGTTTAAGCAAGTGAAAAGCAAAGTATATGTTAAAAGACTGAGGAAGCTCTCTGTATTCACTTTATAAAATAAAACCTAAAGTAAAATTATTCTTGACAATACTGAGGTTGTGGCTAACAATCATTTTTTCTGGACCACATTTGGACAAGAGCTAACCTCATGGAAGCCCTGAAATCTGTATTATGTAAGCAATAATGATTGCTGTGATTGTTTTGGGTTTATGAACTAGGAATTTATGAAAACTTGTATCTTGGCCAAGATACCATCACAGAAGACAATTTCTAAAGCTAATACCTGAAAAACCTAAAAGATGATGCTGAAAACAAGATGGGGTGAACTGCTTTTTTTTTGGACATCATTAAGGAAAGAAAAAAAATATTCCATGTGGTTTAATTCCCTGATGCTGAAATCTCATCATGTTTTGAGAACTCCTGTACATCCTATAAATATTATTTACAGGAAAAAAAAATTGATTTAATTTAAAAAAAAATATTTTCCTGAGAAATAGGAGACACAGAGTGGAGATCCTCTTCTCAGGGTGAGAGATTAACTTGGTCCAGAAGGTGACACTTTGCTGGAAGTATTCAAATTAGCATTTCTTATAAACATCAACACAGAATATAAACACAGGTATAAATGCACAACACAGAAACCAGATAAAACCTTTGTCTTAGGTTAAACCTTTATCAAACTCTGCAAATAAGATGTCTGAAACTTCTTCTCTTTGTGTACTGGTATACAATAAAACATTTTTAGAACTCTGTATAAATGGATCTCAGAATATTTTACAAAAATATTCTCCTGACATTAGAGAGATATATATAAATATCAACTCATTTTACACAAGGGGATGCCAAGTGTGAGAAAAATTAAGTATTTAACCTAATACCTTGGAGGAAGGCAATGACAAATATGGGACTAAATAGCAGTTCCTGTGATTCTGATGTGAGCTGCTGCTGCTGCCTGAAAATCCGATGTATCTGGCCAGCACAACAAGGAAACTGTGGCTCATCCTCCTCACAGATCTGGTTGTTTCCTTGATTTCCTCTGATTAGTCAGAATTAAAAGTAATTGTAACTCAGTCCAAAATTACACACACTATTTATGGACATTATTGCATTTATTATTTTCTTTTTCAAGAGGATTCAGCACAATTCAAGGGTTACACTCTTTTAAGACACATCTTCCAAATCAAATGGTTTTATATATGGCCTCTGATTTAGTTAAAGAGGTCCTCTGGCAACAATCCCTAAATATTGAAGTGAAAGCCACTTTAAAATTGATAATCTCAATTGAACCCAAGAAATAGGGTCCTGTCCTGAAATTCTAGGACTAATGTTGAAATAAATTTGCTTTAAATCACCATTACAAGCTTGTTTGTAGTTTCTGTGTCTCCCCTTTAGACTGCATTCTTGTCTTGAAAATGTATTTTGAAAGACATGAAAAGGTTTTTTTCTTAAGCAATTGAAATTGCTGAACATCAGAAAGCAATAATTAACTTAGGGTAAATGTTTCAGTTTTAAAAGATCATTGTAAGTAGGGTAAATCATAAAATGAAATTTAAAATAATTTTTTAAAGATAAAAATGTATTACTTTTACTATTGAAATACTCTCCAACTGTTTTATAATATAGTTTATATTGTAAAATATACTATATATATTTTATATATAAAATATACTATATACATGTTTAGATATATAGTATGGGCTGTAGAATTAAAAATTGAAAATGGTCACTAATGTTGATGGTGAAAGAGAAGGACTGTAATGATACTGTTAGAATAAGAAAAGGGTGTACATCTTTTCTTACAATTGTTTTACTTTAAAAATCTCATTTCATGGTCATAATTGAAGTATCCATTTTAACATTAATAATGTTGAGACACAACATAGAAGCTAAAAATTCTGGGAAATTTTTCTGGCCAATAAAACTCTGTTGTGTTTATCTTCCTGACAGCTGTAATGACAGATCCTTGTATCAGCTGTAGCTGGATCTTCTCTTACTCTACCTGCCAGCAGGAAGTGAGCTGTTCCAAAATTTACTAAAGGCAGTATGATCAACATGACATCATAGGAAAAATTGGGAGAATATTAGAATAATATGTCAGATGTCAGACCAAGAACCATCATTTTCCAATGGCTCTAAGCAGAATATGGCATTTTTCTAACTGAGAATACAGCAGGGTGCTTTGTTCCTCCCAGGATTGCTCATGTAACAGTGCAATCTTCTGATTTAAACCCTCACAAGCATGGCTGGAACAGCTTGTGGAATAAAGCACGTTGATTAAATAATTCAAAGTACTGTAGAGGGAAATGATGTGTAATCCCTGTTCTTGTAATAACTCTGCTTGAGATCAGGCAAGGTGGAGCACGGCAGCAGATAGAAATGCTCAGTCTATTAAGGCCCAGTGCTGGGAGGTGCAGAGCTTCTCTTGAAGCTCTCACTGGAGTTGCAGTGCGTGAGCAACTCCCTGGAACAAGCTTTCACTTGCCAAATATAGACATAGAGCATTTTTGCTCAGGACATTTATATTAGTCTTCACTGCATTCTATACATAGCTGCTGTTCCCTTTTATGGCTTGTTCTCTGAAGGGGGTATTCACACCATCTAACTTCTGGCATATAACTTGGGGACCTAAATTAAGATTGTGGGCTCCATGCTTAGTGTTGCTTCAACGGGAAATTCAGAGCTAGTCAGCCCTAAATATCTGCTATTTCAAAAAGGTGACAGGCAACTAGAGTAAACTGTAGTAGACAGTCTCTATTATTGTAGCAGAGTTTATATCAAAATGCCATACCTGGATGAACATACACATTTTAATCAAGGTATAAAATCATACATAGCAGGTGTCAAATACTGGAGATAGCTCACTTTGCTATAGGTAGATTGATGGACACATATATGTGTAAATACATATTTATTTATATGTGGTGTGTCTGAAAGTCAAGGTTTTACGCACTCACTGCTTAACTCCAAAACACAAATTTTGTTTCAGAAAATGAAGTTTAAATCGGTTTTAGTTATTTTGCTGTGTTTTTTAAAGCTGCTAATCTTTTTAAATGCTCCCTTGCGTGTTTGGCTTTAAAAGTGTGTTGTGCACACCTTTTAACAGAAAAGCTGTCACTGAGGTCAATGAGAGCTACTGAAGTGCAGTGTCTCTAAAAAGTGGTCCACCTTTTTGCAAACCTTTAGGTTATGGGGTTTCTCATTACAAGTCTACATGGAGATCTACAGTTTATAATAAGCAGTGATAGTGAGTTCATGGCATGTGTGACAGAATTAGGACATGAGATTGTCCTCAAGAGCAAACAAACAGAGCCCTGGGGTCTACCTACCTCTTCTGTCTGCCAGGTGACAAGTGGCAGCAAGGGGCTGGGGAGGCTCTGAGGAACAGCAGTAGGGGACATGAGAGATGAGAGGGAATTCAGAGGCCAAATGGGAAAGGTAATGCACAAGAAATTAAAAAAAAAACAAACAGGCTAACCAAACAAAAAAAAAACAACTGAAAGAAAGCAAACATTCTCATCCTGATTTTCTGTGATGCCTATAAGCTGGTAATATGAAGCATATTATATAAATATTAAGGTCAAAAGTTCTTCTTACTCTGATTTCAGACTTCCTACATGAACAGAAAAGGGTCACTTGTAGGTACGCTGCAGTTACCAAGGAAATTCCAGGTCAGACTGGAAGGGATCTGGTGAATTTAAGTGGATCCTATCCTTGCTACTGAGATTTTTAAATGAAGAAATGAGAAATACTATGAGGTACTATTCTCACACAGAGTTACAGATGGTTGAGGTCAGAAGGAACCTCTGGAAGTCACATGATGCAAGCCACTTCTTAAAAAAAGGCCAGTTGCCCAGAACCGTGTCCAGATGGCTTCCTAATTTCTCTGTGGATAAAGACGCCACTATCTCTCTGGGCAAGCTCCTGGTGCTTGCTCACCCTCACAGATAAGAAGTCTTTGCTGATGTTCAAAGGGACCTTCTTGTGTTTTAGTTTGTGCTTATTGCCTTATTTTCCTTCCACTGGGCACCACTGGAAAGAGCCTGGCTCCATCTTCTTTACTTCCTTTCCTTGGATATTTATACATATTTATGAGACCCCCACCAAGACTTCTTTTCTCCAGGCTACACAGCCCCAGGTCCCTCAGCCTTTCCTCATGTAAGAGGTGCTGCAGGCATCCTTGTGGCCCTTTAGAGGACTTTCTCTAGTATCTCCACATGTCTCCTGTCTTGGGGAGCTCAGAAGTGGACACAGGCACTGGTGTGGCCTGGCCAGTGCTGAGCAGTGATTCATAAGAATGCTGTGAAGATAGGAATCTGAAATATTATGAAGATATCCAGTACCCAAATGACTGGAAAACAAAATGGATCACACAAATAAACACAGAAAGAATCTGAGCGAATGCAGTAAGTTCAATCTTAATTATGTTGTTACATAAGCCTTGTGTACTTGACATTCAGAAGTGAGTAACATTCCTTTAAAGTAGCATGAGTTTCTTTGGTCTCAGATTCTGCAAGTTTAAAAAGTAAAGTAGAGTTTAAAAAAAAAAAATCCTATGATGCAAAATAACAGTGGCACAGCCGTGATTTATTCAGGAGGTTTTGAAGGTGTTCAAGAACACGTGAACGATGTCATTAGAATTTCTTGTTCCTCTTAAGAATGCCAAAAGAGGAGTCTCGCCTCACTGGATCTCTGTTGTATCTATTCCCTTGTGCTAAAAGCCCTACAACCCCTGTTCCTCCTTTATGTTCCCGTCCTAGACTGCTTCAGCTGCTCACACCAGCTGAGTATTTTCCCTCTTGATGCCAGCAATCCAACTCTGCCATCGTCATCTCTCCACGTATCTGCTCTCCACCTTACATCCCAAGGAACTGCTTGAGGTCCCCTCTCCAGTCAACACTGCTTACAAAGAGACCTCCCAAGCAACCTCTCCCTCTTATTCTTCGTTCCACGTTCTTTCTCTCTTGTTCTTTCAATAACAGTCTTTATGACAAACATGCTGCATGAAAACTGTTGACCAGTATTTTGCCCTCAAATTTTGTTAAAAAACGCTGGAATGTTAGAAAACTCACTATTATCATTGTACCAGAAACATGTATTTCTGCATGTAGCCATATAAATTTCATATTTAAAATCTTTAATGTAATAAATTGTAAAATATTCAGAGTATGTGGACAAACCTAGGTCAAAAATGCAGAGAACAACTTAAGATCATCCGAATTCCATCAGACAGTTACAAAAATGATTTACTATTTTATGGATGTATTCTCTTTATATATAATGATCTGACTTTTAGAGTCAGATCATGGCATATAAATTATATATCAAATGGAAATAAAACATGCACTACTTTTCCATGGTAACATTTTAAATTTCAAGAAACAATCTCATGGGACATACTATTTGATACAAGGAATAAAAGTTGAATTCAGTCACAATTGGCTATTTTCTAGGCTTTGTAGATATTGACTTGGGATTCAAAGAGAGCCCATGCATTTGCTTTTTGTTTTTTTTCCATGTTTTAGTCTCATGTGTTCATTTGGGTACATTTGTCTTCTAAAATGCAAAAGGTTTTCTCACATCTGGCTACCCCAGAAAAAAGCATCCATAAATGATAAAAGAAGAAAAAAGTCATAACGTGATTTAATACCAATTTAATTATTTCAGATTATTCAGTAATGTAAGAGCTGGAACTACTATAAAGTACTAGAAGAAGTGTATCCTACAGAAATCTGTCTCAGTCATTGTGTAATACTACCTTGCACAAATCTTCATTATTTAAAATAAATAAGGATTGATCAAATACTTAGTAGTTCATGGATCTGTGTGCTCATCTGACTTTTAAAATTTGAATGAAACAATGTTCTGTCCTTGCTACTAACAGAGAGGATTTCATTTCTGGACTTGTGGATGAAAGTGGCTACCTGAATCATCATGGATGATGTGATATCAAATATGTCTGTCTAGAAATTTCTGAATCCAGTCTTACAATTAGGGTGCAATATGCTCGCAATGGGAAAATGTATTTTCTATATTCCATCAGTATTTTTTTATAGACTTGAGGCAAGGAGGGTCCATATCAGTCATTTAGCAAAGTAGCTTTTTTTTTTCTTTGCTTCCTTAATGCAACACTCTCTTTTCTGTACTAGTGGCATAGTGGTCTAGTGATCACTGAAAGTAGAATGATAGTGAAGTGTTCAGCTCTACATTTACATATGTTAAGAATTTTTATGGCCCAAATTTTTCTCAGCGATGTTTATTTCTAGGGAGAATCTTCCTACTCAGTAGCTATTATGTAAATCTTCTTGGTTAATCATCACCTGACATTTTGGCTTGACTGATGGGCTGATGCCTTTGCTCAGCTGATGTCTGTAGCTTGCTTTCTCAGTGTCACTGTGTTTGGATAACTTTTACCATGAACAAAGACACTGCAGGAAGGTTGTACACATTGGAAGAGTATAAAACAGTTATTTTTGGCTATTATGCACAACAGAAAATGTGGACCAAAGGAAAAAAAAAAAAAAGAAAAAAAAAAAAGAGGAAGAAAAAAAGAAGCCAGAATAAGTATTAATATGCTTACAATCCCCTGTAAATCACGCAGCAAGTCTCTGCTGGCCAGACAGCCTCCATTGCTAGTCTTCAGTGCTGCTGCTATGTCAAATTTATGCCTTCTCATGTCAGTGTTTTTGTGTTGGAATCATTGAGATGCCAACTATCCCTGTCTCAGCAAACTTACCTCTGCCTGTCATTTTACCCTTCTTTTCTAGCTCAGTACTTTTTCACTGCTCTTTCTCACAACATATCATTTTTCTCAGAAGTTTGAGGCAAGATTATACAACCATGTTATGTCAAAAGCAGTCCTTGATGAGAGGAACCCTAGGAGAGAGGTTGTGCACCAGTGACATTTGGGAGATGGATTCTATTTACTGAGGAAAGCTTCTGTGATCTTAAGTAGGAAGGATGAAGTGCTATTCATCCTGGACCTACAATATTCAGATTTATGTGAAATTAAAATCGCCAAAGCCTCACTTTGCAATGGCTAAACTTTAGAGTGAAGCTCCAAAGAAAGGAAGGAATAAAAGAAAAAGTCTCTCTCAGCTTCCTCTCAAAACATTGCCCTCAGTGCACCATTTCAAAACCTCCATTTTTCTACAAATTCACCTCAAAGAATTTAACTATCACACATTTGAGCCTCCCCTTCCTAGGAGATTAGAAGACCATCTGCTCAGGTTTAGACAACACAGTAGTTAAAATGCTGGCATCCTTCCTGCTCTAGCACTTTCATGGCTGCTGCAATCAAAGGAGGCGAACAAGAGATAACACCTCCACGTGTGTGAGGTGAGGGAGGAATGCTGAACACCGACAACGTGGTAATGAGTAGGAGAATGTGTAGATGGAGAAGGGAAAGACTTAGTTGCTGTAGCAGAATATCAAGTGAAAGGAAAATGAAAATAGTCTGTCCAAAAATGAAAGAAAAGGAATTCAAATTCCATCAAGAAAATGAGAAAGAGGAAAAATTGAATAGTTCAAAAAGAAATAGACCAAATGCTGTAACTGTGCCAAGGATTCTTCTGAGAGAGTCCAGAGGAATGAAAGGTGTTCACCTAGATGAGCTGAAATGTCCAGAGAGATCATAGATTCTGCCTAGAAATTAAATAGAAAAAAAAAAAAGTAAGAAATAAAATGTCCTAGCATAAAATATTTGTACTTTACCATCATTATCATGCCAGGAGGGTAGGTTTTTTACATGCAGTATAATTCAAGGTAAGGATAGATAGGCTAAGATATGAACATAGAAGCACATAGAGAAGGGGATCAGAGATTTAAATCATCAGTGAATATATAGCAGGTAAAATTCACATCAGGCAGGCTGGATGCCATCTGTCACTGTTAGGTTTCCATGAGATGATTGCAAATAGACGTCAACAGATTCCTGGTTAAAACTATCTATTTGAAAATTCAAGAAAAAGTGTTACTCAGCTATTATAATCACCATTTCAGTTTACATTTTTTGCATATAGACAGTAGAAATACATCAGTATATCCTTAAGAAGCTTTGTGGCACAACAATAAAGGGTTCTGTTTCATTCTTGATACTGGTTTATTAAGTTTCAGATCCTTCCTAAGGCAATTTCCTTTTTCTGAATAAAAAGTATGTTAATCTACTAGTCTCAAGCTCTGTTTCTTTCTCTGTGCACTAAACCTAATATTGAGGCTATCATTCTCCTTTAGTTCCAGGAGGAACAAAAATTTAAAATAGAGAGGTTTTTTTCAGATAAACTCCTAAACCTTTATGCAGGAATAAAAATAAGATAAATACTGGAAAGCACTTCAGGGGACTAATATCACAAATGTTTTATTAAATTCATTAAGCATTTAAACAAAACATTTTATTGTTCTTAGCTTTGTGTAGTCAAAAAATATAAATTCGAAATTACTGTCTTGCTGTAATAGGTTCCTATCCAGAAAAATCTTTCCCATGAGCAAACAGTTCTTTGATGGATCTATGAATGTGGTGTTATGGTGTGATACATGAATTAAATCATAAAATATTGCATTATTTTTGAGACAACATTTGGTTTCAGCCTGTATTATGTATTTTAACAGGAGCTGTGTACACAATTTCAGATAGAATAAAGTCAAATAAAAGTTGAAACCAAGAAAAGGTTGTTTATGATGCCTATGTGTTTTTACATTAAATATCAGCCAATTCATAAGCCACACACACTACATTATTTTGGTTTCCTGCCAACAACAAAAGTTACTAGAGCTTTTGATTTACTCTTTTAGTTAAACAAAAATATATTTCAGGATGCTTTCTTCATAGAGTAAATGCAGAACTCCCCACTGGTTGCAATTATCATAAGAGAGGAGCTGTGGATAGTTTGATTTTAAATTTCATGTTTTCATTTAAAAGAAAAAAAAAATTTCTACAAACCATTACTACCAGAATAGCAGTGTATCCTGAAAAACTTTTCCATGTTACTTCTTGTGTCTTTGTGCTGTTAGTTTGACACTATTATTTATTCTGATAACCATAAATATACACTCGTGCCTAAAGGTGGCACAACTTACGTATTCTGGCTGACCACACAGTAATTTGGCTGATTTATTTGTATATGAGAGAATATTTTATATGTATATAATAATTTATACATTATGTATTCATCAGGTCTAGTGGGAGGCGTCCCTGCCCATGGCAGAAGGGTTGGGACAAGGTGATCTTTAAGGTCCCTTCCAAAGCTTAGTGTTCTATGATTCTGTGTAAGCATAATATTTAGTGGTGTACTTGTATTCCCCATTGCAATTGTAGGATGAACTTCCCAAAACCATGGAAAATTCAAGGTCTTCTGCAGTTATAGTCCAAACTTTTTTTGGATCTAGTAAACAAATTTTAAAGAAGCAAAAGCTGCACTGTGGTGTAATTGCTGAAGTGATAGCTATAAGGCCATTTTCATTCCTGTTTGGACCGTAGTTTCATGCTCAGAATAGAGGCTCTGTGTTCTCTATGGGCTTTTGAATGATACCACGGTTCTGGTATCAAGAACTTGTGGGCTCTTGACTGTCTTGGAAGCTACAAAATGTAAAAAAAGAAAAAAAAAAGACTAAAATTAAAGTGTGTATATATATATATATTTACACACATAAATAATTATTTAAGTCTAAAATTTACCAACTAAATACAGAGCAGCTATAACACAAAAATGCACAGAAATTACAACATAGAAGATGGTTCCTGTAACAGTACAATATTATGAAATGGGACTATAAGACAAAGGAGAGCATTAGCACAACACAGTACTCAGTAAATTAATAAAAGTAGAAATCAACACACATATAAGTGGAAGAAAATTAAAACTACATGTCTTGATTGACTACAAGATAAACACAAATCAAATGGTTAACAATAAATATTTTCCTTAATGGAAAAAAGTTTAAAAGTAGCTTTCAGTTTCATCCCATTTAATACAGTTTAGTACCTAGAAAATTAAATATCAGTTATTAATTAATCAAGAAAACAGTTTAAGCAAGTGATACACATTGAAGTTTTGGAAAACATATATACATTTTATTTTGTGTGGTCAAGTTCTTGCATAATAAGATCTGGAAGATAACTGCTGTAAAAAGAAAACAGTATTTTTTTTAATATTCTTGTGGAACAGAATCACAGAATGACTAGGTTGGAAGAGACCTCCAAGATCATCGAGTCCAACCCATGCCCTAATACTTCAACTAAACCATGGCACCAAGTGCCAAATCCAGTCTATTTTCAAACATATCCAGGGATGGTGAGTCCACCACCTCCCTGGGCAGACAATTCCAGTAATTGATCACTCTTTACATGAAAAACTTTTTCCTAATATCCAACCTAATTTTCCCTTGGCACAGCTTGAGACTGTGTCCTCTTGTTCTGTCAGTTGCTGCCTGGTGAAAGAGACCAACTCCCACCTCACTACAGCCACCTTTCAGGGAGTGATAAGGCACCTCTGAGTCTCCTTTTCTCCAGGCTAAACACCCCCAGCT